>JADRCD010193193.1:0-19316 GCA_019843815.1 Montemys delectorum | reverse complement strand
TTCCTGTTAGCACCCCTAAAGAAAACTCAGTGGATCCCCAAGTTGGATGTTTGTGCAGTTGGTACTTTAAAAAGTTCTATTTCTGGTGTGTGTGTGTGTGTGTGTGTGTGTGTGTGTGTGTGTGTGTGTGTGCATGTGTATATCCCCTAGTCAAAACTTTGAAACAACTCAATTTTTCATAAGACAAATTTGGTTTATGTGATCACACGCCTTAGTTTTCCTCTCAGCAGACAGAGTGGAAGAGTATCAGAGGCATTGTGTGTACAGCTCTTGACATCCGGTGTGTGGGTGCTGGCTTTTTCAAAGATGCTCTGTAACTGTAGGGGACATGGGCATTAGAAAACCAACCAGGGAACTGGCCAGCGGTCTGTCTGGAGAGGTGGTGCAGAGCACAGGAGAAATCAGAAGTGGTGGTCTCAGGTCCTGCTTTGAAGAATGGCACTCAGAGGCTCAATATTTGAAAACCAAACCATCAGGAAATGACACTACTTAGAAGCTGAGGAGGTGTTGTCTTAGAACAGGTGCGGTCTAGTCGAGGAAGTGTACCACTGATAGCTGGCTTTGAAACTTCAAGAGCCAAGTCAGGTCAGCGTCTCTCTCTTTCTGTGCCTGTGGATCCTGATGTAGGACTCTCAGCTACTTCTCCAGCACCATGTCTCCTGCATGCTGCTATACTCCCTGCTATTTACAATGGATGAAACCTCTTAAATTGTAAGCTAGGTCCAATTAAATCCTTTCCTTTATAAGTTTGCCATGATTATGTAGTCTCTACACAGCAATCGAACACTTTCTACAATAGCTTCCAAACCTGTTGGTCTTGGGGGAAAACTTCCCCTTTTGTGTCTCAGGGTGCTCAACTGAGACTTTCCCAATCCTTCCCTTTTCTTACACTTAGCTCTTAATCAGGTCTTTAGTAATCTAGTTTCACCAGAAAAATCTTGCTTAAGAAGAGGCTCCATAGTCTCTAGTGAGAACCATGAAAATAAATAAGCCTGAAGGCATGGTCCAAGGTTGTCCTATGCCCGGCTCCCAATCAGCACTTGAGTTACTTCACCAGCTTGACCCCTGCAGTACAGACAGCTTGCTTCTAGGTTCTGGTTAGCTCCACTCCGCTGATGTTGATACTCTAGGTGGTCATCCCATAGCACTGGCATCTCTAAAATGCTGGAGTCTTCTGCGCCAACCACATATTCACTAGTCGCCTGTCCAGGGCTCTCTTCACGGACTCTAGCACTGCCACACAGTGCCAAGCTTCAGCTGGTCTCCATGACTCCTTCACATCTTCAAAACCAGCGCCACCAGGCTGGCTCTTACACCTCCGATTTTGACTGTCAGCACACGGTCCAACCTCGACCATGTCTGGAACACAGCTTCTGTGTACTGACTCTCAGGTGTGGGCCTGTGTACCGGAGACTTTCCACGGAGATCTCTGGCCCAACCTGGTGCAAGAGCCCTAGCAAAGGGAAGCAAGCACGGACTGGGCCATCTCCGCTGTGTGTGTCTTCCAGTTTCTCTGCCTGCACTGAGTAGGGTCAGGCTGGCAGACAAGAGGCCAACTAGCCAGTGAGGAATGCAATGCAGCTTCAGGCCGCTTTTCTGGAGAGCAGACCTCTTCCCGAGCTCTCAGAACAAAAGGCTCAGACAATGGAGTAGATCTTTCACACACTTTTACTTCCCTGGATAGGAGATATATATATATATACAGTTTGAGGGGTCATTCAGATTTTGACTGCAATTATCTCACATTGGTTTGGGCTAAGAATCTTTATTTGCATGTAAGAGGGCTTGACCAATATCACACACCTCTCCTGCTGGAGCCTTTGTCAAGAGTTGGGACTGAAACCTGAGCCAAGGTCCCAGGAGTTACAACTGAACTCCTGCTGTCCCTTGTGAAGAGAAATTGCCCACTGGATGCTCCGGAGTTCTAGGCCTATTACTCAACTGGGCCCAGGCTGCCTGAACAGACCACTGCCGCACAACTTCCCCTTTTTCTTTTTATAAGGGAGAGGTGTCAACAGAATAACTGTCTACTATGTCAGGAACAGTTTGATACTGAACCCAGACCTGATTGGTAGTGATTTTTGCAGTGCTATTCATCTGCTGCTTTAGAAACCGAATGAGACAGGGTGCCAAGAGGAGCGAGGCTACAATGGCTAATATGGGGCCAAGGAGGGGAAGAATCCAAGCTACCAAGGGGTTAGAGTACCAAGGGATAGGAGGGTCGGGATTATAGCATGCCCAGAGAGTCCCCTGAAATTCCTTAAGTGTTTGTATATCTTGTTCTACCAGCCCAGATTCATTGACATAAAAGCAACATTCCTCCTCCAGCAAAACACAAGTCCCTCCCTGTTCAGCAGTCAGTAAGCCCAGGGCTTTCCAATTTTGGAGAGCGATTCCTGCTGAGGTTAACTGGCATTGAAGAGACTCAAGGCTGTCTGTAGTGGAAGCCATCGCCTAGTCAAGTTTGTCTTGGAAGTCCCTGGTTTGAACAAGGGACTGTTTGAACAAGGGGTGCTCTATCACTTCCTGTCACACCCAGTGAGACAGCAAGGCCTAATCCAATGAGCAGAGGGATGAAGATCTCTCTCTTCTTTTGGCTTTCTTTCATCTGTAAGGAAAGGTCTTTAGGTTCATAGAAATAAACCTGGGGGACAATTATTACAGGGGGCAGCAGCCTAGATAAGGAGGGTTAATACAGGATCTGGTAATTCCTTTGCACCAGAGGAGGGCAGGAGGATTAACACATATTGGTTTTGTGATGGTGATGTATGGACACATGTAAAATGGGGTTTTGAGGAGGCACCTACAAGGCAAAGAGGGTGGGGTATGTCAAAGAGAGGAATGCCTTGTGCTTTCCTCATGGGGTGGGATCCATGGAAGTCATAAAGGGAAATGTTAATGGGGACGGCTGCTAATAATGGTTGGGAGAGAGAAGCACAGAAAAAGCATTGGGAGGAGTTGGGGTGAGTTGTTAGGGGAAGGAAGCAGCTGCATGTTGGATGTACTGTAACCAGGAGAGGGTAGTCTGCAGCTCCTTCTGAGACTGATTTTTCCTGTTGGATAATATCAGCATGGGT
This sequence comes from Montemys delectorum, assembly GCA_019843815.1. Taxonomy (NCBI): domain Eukaryota; kingdom Metazoa; phylum Chordata; class Mammalia; order Rodentia; family Muridae; genus Montemys; species Montemys delectorum. The sequence goes on along the minus strand of JADRCD010193193.1, from coordinate 16,239 downwards.
AAGGGCTGATTTGTAGGAAGGAACAAGCTCATGGAAGATATGCAGGTCAGCAACTGGGTATTTGGCATAGCCATTGAGGTAAAGTTTACCCATGACTCTGGTCCACCAACATTCATCCTATGGATTGTTGATGGAGAGCTGAAAATGAGTGTTAAGGTTAGTGAATGTGGTGCCGCCACTATTGGTGGATTCTATTCTGCAGCTCCAGTATCTGCAACCTCCATATGTGGAGAGCTCTTGGAGATATTCACCTGTGCTTTAGCAAGGAAAACAAATAAAGGGGTTGGGGGTAGCAGAGATGAAATCCGGGTGTAGACAGATCTCAATTCTGGTTTGACATCCTTCGAGTGTACAGTCTTGGGTCCCTGTAACTTTGTTGTGTCCATTGTAGATTTCCCTAGCATAGAATCTCCAGAGGTAGGTGTTGGGAAGGCTAAGGAGAGGCTGGCCAGTAGCAGAGTTAGCATGAAGAATAACAAAAACAGCCAAGAGAATAGAGAAGAGGGGGTCTTGCAGAGGGCACATGGCCTGGGCAGCAGGGACCAGGTCATCAATGTCCTTCCAGAAGATCTTGTTGACCTCTGGGTATGGTATTTCCTATGCTGACTCCTCTTCTTCTTCTGTCCTTTATCTTCCAGTGAGAGACGGGCCATCTTCTTGGTTGGCAGGGTGGTATCAGACATTTCTGGCAGGAACCCAGATAGGCTTAGGTTGGTCCTGTGGGAAAACACAAACAAAAACCCTCCCGGTTATAAGGAGGGGGTCTAGTCCCTTCCAAAATCCATCTAGAGGATCTGGCCAAAATACTAGACTAGGGGGAATTAGTTTTGGTGTGCACCAATGGAGGGAGATAGGAGGATGTGTAGCGTTTTTGTAGATATTAAATATGTTTAGAATAGTCAGAGCCACCATTAATTGTACATTAGGAGGATAGGTAGTTGCCTTTTGTTTTAGGAGTTGGGCTTTTAGGGTTTGATGTGTTCTTTCTATTATTCCTTGGCCATGGGGGTTGTGGGGAATTCCTGTATGATGGGCAATTTCCCAATGTGTGCAGAAAGTTTTGAAAGGAGAGCTAGTGTAGGCTGGACCATTATCAGTTTTTATCTGTTGAGGCATGCCCATGATGGCAAAGTTGGAGAGCATATGGTGAATCAACCTTTTTGAGTTTTCATCTGTTTGGGCTGTAACCCATATAAAATTTGAGTATGTATCTACAGTAACAAAAACATATTTTTGTTTACTGGATTGGGGAATATGGGTGACATCAATTTGCCATAAGGCATTGGACTTAAGGTCTCAGGGATAGGTAACCATCATTTGTAAAGCAGGGTTGATAATAAGGGATGCACAAGAGGAGAATGTTTTTTATTATCCTTTGGAGTTGAGCAAGAGGGATGTGGGGGAAGTGGGCATGAAGTCCCTTTATATTTGTGTGTGTGTGTGCATGAATGAAATTGATCTGCTTGTTCAGTGGAGGCCATAAATGTCCCTGTTGAGGCAGTTTGGTTAGCAAGTACATTTCCCTCGGATATAGGACCTGGCCGGGGACTTTGAGATCGGACATGCTGGATGTAGATGGGGGAGTCTCTTTCCTGTAGGAAGGTGGAGACTTGTATAAGTAGAGGGGAAAGTGGGTTGGCATCTAGTTTGATGAAGGAATGTGATAACCAGGGGAGCAAATTGACAGTGTTTACATTGTCTGAGAAGAGGTTGAGGGGGGCCTTGACTTCTTTTAGAGCTAGATAGATGGCATATAATTCTTTATATTGAGGGATGTGATTGGGTAGCTCTTTGAATTGAGTGATGGGGGTTCATTCTCAGGGAAGTAGTATATTATTGCTGTAGCTCCCCTCTCTCACACATCAGTAAATATTGAGGAGGCTTCCGCTATGTGCTCCTTTAAGAATAGTTTAGGAGGCAGCCATTGCAGCAGAGGGAGGGCAGAGGCCCATTTTTCATCAGGATAATGGTTCTCAATTTGTCCTGGGAATCCTACCAAGCTGCTAGCAAAGCGGGATTGATTTTTGATTAGCCACTGAATGTCAGAGAGGGAGAAGGGGGTGACAAGAATGTCAGGTTCTTTCCCTAGGGTTTGAAGGGCTCTATTCCTGTCATTTTTAATCATGCTAATGAGTGCATCCACCTCATTTAAAATTCAGGGTGCACCACCCATTGGGGTGTGGAGCCATTTCAGCACCCCCTGAGGTTGGTAAAGGGCTCCCACAAGTGTAGGGGAGGAGTTAAAAATGAGGAGCTGTATAGGTTTTACTGGGTCATACTTAGCAAGAGCCATATCTTTAGGGCTGCACTGACAGAGTTTACAGCTTGGATTGCCTCTGGGGGCAGTGTTCTTGGGGAGGAGGGACTTTGTCCCCTTTCAGGAGGTTGAAGAGGGGTTGAAGGGTGCTTGTAGGAAGGGGGACCCAGGACTGAAGCCAATTGAGATTGCCCAAAAAGCTCTGGAGGGAGATGAGAGTTAATTTTTGAGGGAAGGAAAAGGTGGGTTTGAGGGGATGTATTGAGGTAAGGGAGATATCTATCCTAAAAATGAAATTGGTGGAATAAGTTGGATTTTGTGAGGGGCTATTTTGAATCCTAGGTCAGATAGGGAAGGTATTAACTGGCCCTTAAATTGGGAAGGGGAGGCAGAAGAGTCCCCCCACACTAAAATGTCATTCATATAATGATAGACATTGAGTCCTGTGTCTAAATAGGGTTTTAATGCGGTGGCTACAGCCTCCTGACAAATGATTGGACTGTTAGCCATTCCCTGCAAGAAAAAAAAGTCCATTCATATCGTGAGGCTGGGCCAGAGTTGTTAATTGGGGGTACTGAGAATGCAAAATATTCACAGTCTTGGGGTTGGAAAGGGATGAAAAAAAAAGTCTTTTATGTCTATTACTAATAGGGGAACATTGGCAGGGATGGCTGAGATGTGGGGTAGCCCTCTTTGTGGGGAGCCCCAGATTCGCATGATTTTGTTAATCGCCCTTAGATCTTGTAATAATCTCTATCCCCCTGAACTCTTTTTTATAGCAAACACAGGGTTATTCCATGGACTGTGGGGGCGGGGGGCGGGAGATGTTGTAGCAGCAGCTGTTCTTCTACCAGCTGCGTGAAGGGTCTAACTTTCTCCCTTGATAGATGTGGGACCCAGATGGCTTCATCAGAAAGCCAATCAAGGCAAGGAGTACTAAGTCTGACAGTGGCCCCTAGGATTGGGGGTGATTTGGAGGGGTTTTTTTGGATCTCCTTGAGTATTATCTTTACAGGTACCATCCTCTATTGTAATGTGGCCTCTTTCTGGTTGAGTGGTAAGAACCACCTCTAAGGCTTGTAAATTATCTCTCCCTACAAGATTGGTGGCTGCTTGAGCGACCAAGGGGCATATAAGGCTGGTAGCCCCATCCCAGTCTTCCCACTGGTAAGCTTGTTTAGTGATGAATGCATGGGAGGTACCCCCTATGCCTAAGAGCTGGGGCCCAGGGATCAGTTGCCAGTCATGTGGGAGCTCTTGCTGTCTTAAAATTGTCCTGTCTGCTCCAGTACCAGTAAGGCCCTTGAATGGCTTGTTATCTATATTAATGCTTAATTTTGGATGGGGGCCTTCTGAAATATTGGACACCCTTAAGGCTTCTATGGGAGCAGTTAGTTGTCCCTGTTACTGTCGGGGCTGAGGTCTGCCCTGTCTGAAGTTTAAAGGTTTCATCGGCTTACCATCCTTATCATATATAGCAATACAATTTCTCCTCCAGTGGAAACCTTTTCTGCAGCAGGGACCGATTGTCTTGGGGGATTAGAATCTGCTATGGGCAGAGAGTTTTGTGGGCATTCACTCCTTCAATGTCCTGCCTCTCCACATTTAAAGCAGATTCCTTCTGTTTTCACTGCTGCCACAAACGCCTAAGCCACGGATGTAATCTGGTGCGATACGATTCCTATCACAATCCACCTATCGTGGTGTTCTTCCCAGAGGCCCAGGCAAACTAGTCTGGATTCAGAAGTCATGCCTTCCTATACAATGGTTTTAAGAAAGAGGTCTCTCGCTGTGGGGTCGGGAATTTTTCTTTCTAAACTCATTTTAGTTCTGAGAATAAAATCAGATAGGGGTTCTCTGGGCTTTTGATGGAAAGAAAGCGGAGAGGAGGTGGGGTCTTGTGATCCTGAGGGTGGAGTGAGCCTATCCCAAACTTGGGTCCTACAGAGCCGAACTTGCTCATAATATCCCGCTGGCTGAGTTGCCTGCTATGCTCCAGTGGAAAAGTCTTCCTGGTCAAAGAGTTCATCTAATCCCCATGGGGTATCGCTTCTGCCCTGGTTTTACCTGACTGTTGGCTACATTCATCTCGAAATAAGGCTTCCCATTCTAAAAATATAGGGCCAGGGAGAGAAGAACGGCAAATATCTCTCCAGTCTTGGGGTGTATTTAAATTAGCAATATGTCTCTGTAGGAGAGATTCTGTCCAGGGCGTGTGGATACCATCTTCCCTCACTGCCTGCCTGAGTTCTTTTAAGTTTGAGGCTTGTAGTGGATCCCAGTTAAGTAGCTTATTCTAACTAGGGTTAACATTAACTAGGTATGCCTGAGCAGTTTGGTTTTCTAGTCCCGTCTCAGGCTCTTGCATAACACAGGAGGCATGGTTATTTTTTGCAAAAGAGTCTCAAAAATTACAAAGTTGTTGCATGGTAGATGGTTGGGTGTAAGAGACTATGGAGTTAGGTGGGGCTTCGTCTACGGATTTTGAAAGTATTTTGCTTTACAGCTTGGGGAAGGGGGAAAAGAGATATCTCTCTCTGGTTGAATAGGGCTCGGAGAGGAAGTGAGGGGAAGGGCGGGTAATAGCTCCTTTGTGGTTTTGCCTTTGACTGAAAGAGAGAGGGGCAGACAGTTTATTTAGTGTTTCCTCTGATGCATAAGGGGGTAGGGTTGGGTAAATGGATTTTATTTCTTTTATCAATTGAGTAAGGGCTGTGAAAACTGAAATAGAGTGATATTTATAATCTTGATCTTTGGGTTCGTCTGATGAGGGGGCTCAGGAGCTGTGTTGCTGCTGGTCTGTCCTGTTCTGGACGGCCTTATGCATTGCTGAGTTACAGCTAAGATTGGCAAAACATCACGGGAGGGTATTTCTCCTTCTCGGGTATCATTATTCTTGATGAGAGAAGCTACTCAGATCCGTGAGTCCGAGCTATAAATATTATCCTTGGCCATGCCTGGCGCTATCTGGAGGACTTCCTCCCACAACAAGGAGGCTTATTTTTTGGCTATCTATTCCGTGGTGTTTCAGCAGAGCACGTACTTCCCTGGCCTGAGGCTATTTTTATGAGATGGCGAGTTACCCAGGATAGGAAAGAATAAAAACGTTTGTCCAATGGGAACGGTCCCTTAGCCTGTCTGGCTTCGGGGGATTTTGCAGAGGTACAAAAACGCTAAGCCTTCCCGCAGATTTAAGAACTGGCAGCTGCCCTGTGGCTTTTAAGTGGCCTCTGTATTACCAGGTTTTCTTTTTGTTTTAAGGAAAAGTTAGAGAGTCTTTGCCAATGCCCGTTGCAGGCTGTTGAGGTTTAGACAGAGGCCAGAGGGACCTTCAGCCAACACCAGAGAGTAGCTCTGGCCAAGACACTTCAGTTACCCCTTTAGTTTGTCCAAATCCACGTGATGGTGCTGACTGAAAACACAGTAGGAAAAGAGAGATTGATTGTTTGTAAAGGTGTGTGTGTGTGGGGGGGTCACTTTCTCATAGTATTCACCCCATATTGGGTTCCAGCTGTGGGCCTGTGTGCCAGAGAATTTCCACGGAGATCTCTGGCCCAACCTGATACAAGAGCCCTAGCAAAGGGAAGCAAGTGGGGACAGGGCCATCCTGCTGTGTCTCTCAGTCTGCTCTGTTTCTCTGCACTGATTTGGGCCAATGAGAGGCTAACTAGCCTGTGAGGAGTGCAACTCAGCTTCAGGCTTGGGAGAGCAGACCTCTTCAGTTTTGGGAGAGCAGACCTCTTCCCAAGCTCTTAGAACAAAAGGCTCAGACAATGGAGTAAATTTATCACACCCTTTTACTTCCCTGGATAGGACATATATACAGTTTTGGGGGGTCATTCAGATTTTGACAGCAGTTATCTCTCATTGGTTTGGGCTGAGTTATAACTGAACTCCTGCTGTCCCTTGTGAACAGAAATTGCCCACTGGGCACTCCAAGGTTCTAGGCCTATTACTTGACTGGGCCCAGGCTGCCTGAACAGGCCACTGCCCCACACTCAGGAAACACTTTTCTGATGATCTCACCTCAGTGGTGCTGCTCTCTCCTGATGACTGCTAATTTTTCAGCTCCAGCTGGACAGCATCCAGTATCCCAGCAAGGCAAAGCTTTCCCTAAAGTACTTCTGCACTCTTGTTAGTCACAGCTGACTCTTCAGCCCCAGCTACTCAGAACCATGGATTCTATATTCACCTGGCTTGGCAGCATCTGCTTCCCTAACCAGCACAAGCCAGGCCTCCATTGTCTGCACTGCTCCCAATACCCTATCACCCAAGGTCCTCAAGAATGGACCAGCTACCTCTCAACCATCAATGGCTTTTCTAGCCCAGAGGTCCAAAGTCCTTCTACAAGCCTCCCCAAAAGACTTGTCCAGCTCTGTTGCGGCAATACCACATGCTATCTTGGTACCAACTTGTCTTAGCTAGCTGTGATGAAACATCGTGACCAAAGGAACTTGGGAAGGAAAGGATTTATTTGGCTTGAACTTCCAAATCACTGTTTGTCTTTTGAATGAAGTCAGCACAGAATTCAAAGAGGGCAGGAACCTGGAGGCAGGAGCTGATGCAGAAGCCATGGGTGGGTGCTGCTTACTAGATTTTCCCTCATGGCTTGCTTAGCCTGCTCTCTTATAGAAAAGGACCACCATAATGGACTCCGCCTGCCCCCATTGATCACTAGTTAATAAAATGCCCTATAGGTTGACTCCCACATGATCTTATGGAAGCATTTTAAAACTGAGGTTCCCCCCTCACATACAACATTAGCTTATGTCAAGGGACATAAAACTACCAGCACAAACCTTATATTTACCAGTAGACTTAGATATTGCTAAATTACTGGGAATGTTTGTCACCAAGCCTCCATGGTCCATTGCTACCAATGATGTCATAACTGGCCATTACACTTCACAGCCATTTTTAAATGTGTTTGTTCTGAAACATTCAACTTTATTGTGATGTTTTCGGTAGGACTTTCCCTGTGTTTAATGATATTCAGGCTATAGTGTTCTCTTCAGAAATTTATTAGCCAACTAGAAGAAGGCTCAGCAGTTAGGAGCATTTGCTGTTCTTGGAGAGGACCTGGGCTCAGTTTCCTGTACTCCCAACCCTCTGAAACTCCTTCCAGGCAATCCATGCCAACTTCTGGCCTCTGCAAGCATCAGGTACACATGTCATGTGCACACATAACCAGAATCAAAACACTCATACACACTGAAAGTAAGAATTAGTCAGTCTTTGAACAATGCATTACCACAGTGATTATACATCACAGTTGGTTTCACTCTCATGTGTTCATACATGTGTGCATAAGATATTTTGATCACATAAACCCTTCAATCACATCTCATGCCTGCTGCCCACACCCTCTGCCTCTTTCCTCTTCCCAGTGACTTTCATCATTGCTTTTTAAATTTATGTGACTCAATGGTTTCATTTGAGGTTATTTATAGAAGCATGGATGAAGAGTGATTTGTAAAACCATTGGGCTCCTTACTAGTGACAACGGCAGTGACACAATGTCTCTCCAGGTTCTGGACCATTAACTAATTAACTAATTAATTAATGCAGATAGAGTCTCATGGATTAAAGAGCCTCAAAAGGCCCACTGAGTCTGTGAAGAGATGATTGTCAGGTCTGCTTTTGTGCAGGGATCATGCAAGAACTCAGAGGTGCTGAGAGTTCAACAGAGCAACAGTGAGGTCATGCTTTTTCCATGCATGTTGCATCATTCCACCCTTCCTGATCTTACATGCGTTCTTCCCCATCTTTGTGAGGTGTTTCCTGACTCTTGCATGGGGTGATATAGATGTTTGATATATGCTTTTATGTCTTGGTCTCATTCTCCATGGACAACATTTTGATGCCTTTTGTGGGGAACTCTGCTGTGTTCCCTTTGGTCTCTCTTTCCTCTGTGGCTTGTGACAGCAGATGGAGCAGTCCATGGGCAGCTGACAGTTTCTGTCTGGGTAGGTCTTGAAATGAAATCCAAAGGCCCCCAGACTTTCAATCTGAAAGTAATTAGCTCTTTACCCCAGCAGAGAATTCTCAAAGTCATTGCTTAGCTTGTACCCTGACTAACAAAGGAGCTTTAGAGTTTCAGGCCACCAACCACTTCTCAGACAGACCCATTTCTAGGGTCAACAGCCATCCTTGCATGTAGCACAGAGGGTAGTAAGACAGAGAGAGTAAACTGGCAGTCCAAATTGATTTTGTGAAAAGATCTTTACAAATGTTCTGGGAATGAATATAGGGTAAGTGTTCCTGCATGAGTCATGAGAGGAGTGCATGCAAGTGAGGTGCTCAGAAGCTTGTGTCAGTCAGTTCTCATGGTCTGAGCAGAAATTTATTGAACTGGAAGCCAGACTCTCAAAAGGTCAGGTTGGGTTGCTGGCAAAATGCTCAGTGGATAAAGACATTCTCTATGCAGGCACAAGGACTGGAATTCCCATCCCTAGTACTCAGTGAGACAGCTATTGCAAGTCCCCTGCAGAACAATCCTTCCCAAGGACAGATGAGACCCCAGCCTGCTCCTTATCTCCTTGGGTACAAACTTTTCTCACCACATATATCCAAATGGGACTAATAAAGACTATGAAGATGAGTCTCACAGGGATAAATACTTTGTCATACTGAAAGTGGCTGGTAGGTGGAAGCTGGGTGGGCAATGTAAGCTAGGTGATATCTGGAGCCCTTAATGCCAATCATTATAGATTATTATAAAAGGAAATTGGGAAAAGTCTGGATAAAGTTAAAAACACACCTCCATCAGCACCTTCCTTCCCCAGGCAGCCACGAGGGACTCATGTATAATAAATGTTCTACAAAGTCTCCAGTAGAGTGAGAATTGGGAATGATAGGCATGATGTCTTTACAGAACTTATTTATTACAAAGAAAAATTAATGTCCATCAAACAATTTGATATGTGTCCTGTGGATAGAACTTTCTGGATGTTGGGGAAATTGGTGGTGTTTAATTGTGCCAGAGAAAGATGATAAAGACCTTCAAGGTGATGGTGGAGCTGGTGGAAGGGCGGCTATACAAGAGGATGAAAAAGTTAGAAGTTTACAGTGATGCAGACAGGCTTGGGCTCATTAGCAGGCCATGTAGAGCCTGGAGCACTGGTTAATAGGGAATGAGAAACACTGGGGTATGAGATGGAATGAGGAATTCTCACAATCATCACTAGCTTCCCAGAAAAGAACACTACCCAGAAATCATTTATTCAGTCTACCAAGTTAGAATGAAGTGTTTTCTGATAGTCTAGGTAATACCTACTAGGCCTTTTCTTGTGTTTCTTGAAGAAATCATAGAGCCAGTGACTGCATTCTGCTATGGACATCTTCAGATCCTTTATTGGTTCCCCATCCTACTTCCCATTGATTCACAATATCCCCTGATGCAAGATTAATCAGTGTCCAGGTCATAGTCATTGGGTTCAAGATGAAGGAATGATTTCCACTGATGTTGAATAGCCAGGAGCACCAATGACTTCTCCTTATCTATGCTGAGAAACCATGATGGCGTGTAAAGTGGGATAACCTGCAAGTCACATACAAAACCATAATTTTTCACTTCCGAGCCTCTTCAATCACCTCCTCAGAAGTAAAGTCTTTCTCTACAAGCTCATGCATCAGTATCGTCTCCACGGAACTTGCTCTTCTTACCCATTGTGTACCCCGTGCACGCAAGGTCCCACAAATGCTCAGCTCCTTCACACAAACACATTCACCATCACATTCCCTCCCACATGCGCTCTCCCCTTCCTCTCTTGCCAATGTCTCTTCCTCTGTACTCTACTCCACACTCCCCACTGCTCCTGGACGTGTCCAGCTTGATGTTAGCCAACTTCTTTCTGCAGTCCTGCCCCAAGTGTTCCAGCCATTAGGTCAAACACATCCACACTTAAGTGGCATTTGCCATCTTTCCCAGGATACCCAACGGCATGGCCTCGTTTTCATTCTCAAACCTAAGGAAGGGCATTCCATCCACTGAGCACTGCCTTTACACCAGGGGTGACCAGGGGTGGTATGAGGCAATGAAGAAGCAACTAAGAGAGTGTGTGTCTGTGAGAGAAACATGCAGGTGAGTCACAAAGTGGGAACAGACAATGTTCTTGTTCCCCTAAGAATCTGTCTGAAATTCAAAAGGACAGGAAGACAAGTCCCTATTCAAAATGTCCACCAGCTCTGCATCCTTAATTCTGTGTCTTATATTTGTAGGACGCCACAGACTTCAACCATGTTAGCAGGAAGATCTATCACACAAGGACTTTTAATCACCCTTACCAAGTGTTGAGGTATAAAACCTATGAAGAAGCAGAAAAGGGGATTGGTGAAGATTTAAAGCCAGCCTGGGTGACAGAATTTGATCCTCCCACTCAGTCAATCAGTCAGTCATAGCAACTGAAAAGAATTTAAAAGGTAGCATGTATAGCAGTGTGTGTGTGTGTGTGTGTGTGTGTGACCCACTGAATGATGGGAAGGGAAATTAAGAGCTGAGTCAGCAGGAAAATCAGGAGAGGTTGTGGATCTGAAGGTTGGGGATAGTTAGATATCCGTAGAGTAGACTAGGAAGCAAGCCCACTATAACACCCTGCTTTTCTCTAGATCCTGCATAATCTACAGGAGTGATTTTTTTTCCTGTATGTTTTCTCTCGGTGGCCAGGGAGGGGAAAGGGTAGGGTGACGTCTATTGTCCAGAGGCATACTAGAAACAGACCTGTGACGTGGGCAAAAGTGCTCTAATTGGGGCAATTATGGCCAAGGGGGAATCAGGCTCCTCTTTGCTGGTCTCTGTGTCTAGGCTCCAGAGTCAGATCACCTCTACTCACCACTAGGCATTCACACAGGTCGAGCAATAGAACAACAAAGAGTGGAGCAGCAGAGCCTGGGTCAATGATCAAGCTTGGGGACTCCAGCTCAGGTCATGGCTCTCTTCCTCAGCCTGCCCTGACACCTGAGCTGACTTGAGGTGCCAAGAAAAAGCAAGGCTCAAATAGCTCTGACTCAAAATAAAACTTGCTGTTCATTCAGAATATCTGGCTTGTCCCACAACAAACCCCGCCTCCACACTCCCCACTTCCGCCCCAACCAATGTCTCCTGCCATCCCCATCTGGAGTTTCAGTTTGTTTTTCTAAATCTATCCAAGGCCACTGTGGTCCACCGTGGTCTCTGGTCCCCATTCAGTGAGACCTTCACCTTCTTTCTTCCCACACTGCCAGGGTCAATTATCTCCAGTCAACCTCAGCGCTAGGGTATCACAAATGTATAAGGTATCCTGAAGGACAGAGAAGAGGATGCCTGCAGTGCAAGCCCTGCACTTCACCTACCCGCAGCAGATAGGAGAGAAGGGAGGTTGTGTGGGCTCCTCCTACTTTCATCCCCTTCATCCTGTCTTGCAGCTTAAAGGCAGTGAAATGATACACCTAGCGTTTGTTGCCCCGGAGTCGTTCTGATACCCTTACCTCTCCAGCTGCATACAACTCTAGAGAAAGTAAAGTTTCAGTTCTTTGCTTTTGGCATGTCCCCACACTCCAAGGGAAACACCACTCAACACTGTCATCTCCTGTGCCCTTTGAGTTTGCTGCTGGAGTTGTCCTGACGGCTTTTGAGTAATTTCTCGCGTGCCATCCGGTCTCAGGTCCAGTTCTTAGTTGCGACTCTGATAGAATAGGTGTGCGTTCCCCCTTTGGATACAATTTTGTGCCATGTAATTTGTGTTCACACAATATAGTCTCCCAAAGAGGGTTACTTTAAATAGATTATCTGAAAACAGGAGACCGCCTGAGTTTTGGTCTGCTTTCAAGTCATAAGACATTTACAATGTCACAAAATTGTCATTCTAAGTTGGACCTTATACAACCTTCACCTAACACAAACCTCATACATATGTTATCACCAGATGATTTTGGTTCCATGTTAAATGCAGGTGCCCACCAAGGCCAGGCAGTCCTCTGCACCTGGAGTTGTCACCTTCGGTGTTATAAGCCACCTGAGGTGCTGGCAACTTACTGAAGGCTGGTCCTCTGCAAGAGTGGTCAGTACTCTTGAATGCTGAGCCATCAGTCCAGCCTCAAAGTTATCAGGTGAAATAAATGAACTGGTAACAGCATTCTTTAACCAAATTAAAAAATTATTCATGAGGATGGCTATTCTGTGCAGAGAACTAAATTTATGCCGTAAGTCTTTTGAGTTTTCTATTAGAATGATTGTAGACTTGGGTGGGATTATTTTTGCTGGATGATTTTTTTTTTTTTTTTGCTTGCTGGTTTGTTGTTGTCTTTGTTTTGTTTTCCTTTTTTATTAAACTTGAAGATATTGTTTCTCCCACACATTTCTCAAATCCAGGATTACATAACATTAATTATATATTCTCTTTACTAATAGACACACATACTTGATATATTTTCCAGCTCATTTCCTCAAAAACATATTGAAGTGCTCCCTAGAGTGTCAGAATGTGTCTTTCTATGGAAATAGAGCTCTGGAATTATGATTATGATATATGAAGATATAATAAAAAAAACCAGGGTGAGAGACAAATCTATCACGGCACAAGTCCTTTTAATAGAGAGAGAGAGAGAGTAACAGCACACAGGAATCTTAAAACAACCAGGGTACGAGTTTGAGCGAGGTGACTATAAACTGAGGCATGCCAAGGAGTACTTGCTACCACTAGAACAGAGGCAGAGACAAGCAAGTATTTCTCCAAAGCCTTAAGGGAGCACGGCCCTGCTGACTCCTGGATCTCAGGTCTCTGCCTTCCAGAGCAGTGAGTGAGAGGATTCATTTCTGCTATTTTATGCCAGTGTGCTTCTAGTGTGCTGTTACATAGGCCCTAGGGAGCTAACACATGACATAAGAAAACCAAATACGGGAGAGTAGCTGTGTGAAGCAATTGATTAGGAACAAGCGGAACAGAATGAGATGGAGCAGAAACACCCCCAGGTGATTTAATCCAGAGGGACAAATTCAAAACAAAACAAAACAGCAACCACAAACCCCCAACTACTCTGGACTTGTGATGGATGCCATGTCAGAGACTGAGGCATGATGTGATTCAGATTCTGCTCAGTTTATTTGTGAGACAATCTCCCATTGGCCTGGGGCACACTGATCAGGCTAGGCTGGCTGGCTGGTGACCCCAGGGACTCAACTGTTTGTCTCAGCAGCACTAGGATGTCGGGCATGTCCCCATCCTGGACCTTCTTTAGGTGGGATTTCGGGATATTGCTCAGGTCTTCATGTTTGTGCGTCAAACAGAATACAGACTCAGCTGCCCTCCCAGCTTCAACTTCGTGCTTATATGTTGCTTATTGTCTATCCTTAGCCTTTAAGAAAGGAGTATTTAGTGAGAAAGTGGTGCTAAGAAGTGGAAATACACAGGAAAGCAGTCACATACTGTGTTGGATCTACACAATATACACAGATGTCATCAGAATTAGAGAGTCAATCTTAGTCGCTGGCGAACACATTGACATGCTATGCGCTGAGGAGGTCCGCTCCGTGTTATATTGTTCTAGTTTCATCAAGGTGGTTCAAATCTCAGCAGGAATTTCAGAAGGATCCATCGCTAGATAAAGAGGTGTCTAATTAGTCTTCAAGGGCATCAGTCCTGAAAGATCATCCAGTTCCAAGCAGCCATCCTTAAATGGTTATACTTGTGAGTAGAAATAAACAAGCTCTTTCAAAAGTGTGTGTGCATATATAAATATATATGTGTGTGTATGTGTATATACACATATATATAATGTATGTGCATATCTATAACATACATGCACCCCAGCTAAAGTAAAGAAAAGGAGGCCATGAATTTGAGAAGGACGGAGTCAAGAGGATAATGGAGGATGTGGACAGAGGAGCTAAGGAGAAATTGATATAAATGTGATAAATGTGGTACTTGGAATAAAGTTGGAAAAAAAAAACAAACTAAAAATAATTTAAAAGCTTCTATTCAACTTTTGGTTGGGAGACAAAAGCCAGTAGAGACCTTCTTCACCTGAAGAACAGATCCACTTATGCTAGGGAAGGTTGGTTCAACCCACACCAGCTATTACTTCCCCAGTACAAACATTCATTTAACTAGAAGACAAATTCAAACCTGTGTTTCTAAGGAATATGTCCAATGTATGCGGGCACTGGGATTCCTGAGCAGAATTTAATCAGCTGGAATATGTCCAATGTATGTGGGCACTGGGATTCCTGAGCGGACATTAATCAGCTGGTGTTGCCTTACGTCGTACAAGCTGATTGCTCACAGCTCTGAGGACCAGATTCACCGATATCTATAGCTACATGTATTCATAAATTTCTCCAGGATAATTGCATAAATACATCTGATAAAGAAAATGTGAACTCTAAGCTGAAGCTCAGTAGCGTAAGAATGTCTGTTCTAACTTTACAGGTGTTTCTCTGAGATATAGACTTTGGATGTGGTTAATTCCAGTGTGTGATGATATTTAATTTTATACTTTATTTACTTTTATGTATTCTCTCCTTCATCACACTCTGACTGCAGTTTGCTCTCCCTCCTCTTCTCCCATTCTCCCCCCCCCCAACCTCCCCTCTCCCCCAGATCCACTCTGCCTTCAGTTTCCTTCAGAAAATGTCAGGCCTACCACGGATATCAAGTTGCAATGAGATTAGGCATATCTCCTCATACTAAGGCTGGGCAAGGCAACCCAGCCCTCTCACACCAGGTTAGAAATTCCGTAAGAACACCAAGCTATACAATCTTAACTTGTACGGAGAGGTATTAGGTCATGGTTGTACATGCTCTGTGATCCCCTGTAAGACCTGAGTAGTTGATTCTGTGGGTTTTCTTGCAGTGGCCTTTATCCCCCTGGATCATTCAATCATTCTTCACTCATTTTCATGGGATCCCCCAAGGTCTACCTAATGCTTGGCAGTGGGTCTCTGCACCTGTTTCCATCAGTTGCTGGTTGAGGCCTCTCTGATGATGATAATGCTAGGCTCCTGTCTGCAGGTACAGCAGAGTATCATCAGAACTCTCAGCGGTGGACTCCTTCTCATGGCATGGGTCTAAAGCTGGGCCAGTCATTGCTTGGCCACGCCCACAATTTCTACTCCATCTTTTCCCCAGCACATCTTGTAGGCAAAACAAATGGTAGGTCAAAGGCTTTGTGTCTGGGATGGTGTCCCAGTCCCTCCATTAGAAGTCATGCCTGGCTACAGGAGATGTTGTAGAACTTTCAGGTGCACTGTCAAGTTTCTAATATGAGGTCTCTCCAGTTTCTTTATGAAGGCATGTAGTCCTATGACCTTTCCTCTCAGCACCACGTTCTATGACTCCCAGAAGTCTGCATAGGTTGTGCATTCATTTTCACTGAATTCTATAAACTTTAAATTTTTTTTGTTTTTGCCTTGACCCAGTGTTCATTGAGTAGAGAGTTGTTCGGTTTTCATGAGTCTGTAGGCTTTCTGTTGTTTCTGTTGTTGAAAGCCGACTTGAATCTATGGTGGTCTGAAAGGACACAGGGTGTTACTTCATTTTTCTTGTATCTGTTGAGGCTTGCTTGCTGACTTCCTATGTGGATACTTTTGCAGAAGGCTCTGAGGAGAAGGTATTTTCCTTTGGGTTTGGATGAAATGTTCTGTAGCTATCTGTTAGGTCCATTTGTTTCATAACATCTGTTAGCTCCATTATTTCTCTGTACAGTTAAGAACTGTCAACTGGAAAGTCTCCCGCTATTAACATGTGAGATTCGTTGTGTGATTTAAACTTTAGTTGTGCTTTAGTCGTGTTTCTTTTACAAATGTGTGTGCCTCTGCATTTGGAACGTAGATGTTAAGAATCGAAATGCCAGCCGGGCGGTGGTGGCGCACGCCTTTAATCCCAGCACTTGGGAGGCAGAGGCAGGCGGATTTCTGAGTTTGAGGTCAGCCTGGTCTACAGAGTGAGCTCCAGGACAGCCAGGACTACATAGAGAAACCCTGTCTAGAAAAATGAAACAAAAAAAAA
>JADRCD010193192.1:5371-21756 GCA_019843815.1 Montemys delectorum | reverse complement strand
GAGAGAGAGAGAGAGAGAGAGAGAGAGAGAGAGAGAGAGAGAGAGAGGGAGAGAGAGATCTCAGTGTAGTATCCTCAGCTTGAATAAATGGGTTTGTGGCTCTGACAAACTAAGCTCATATACCTCTTATACCACTGAAACTAAATGGTAAATCTGTGCCAGTTGGGTTTTCCCCAACGGACCAGACCAATAAACCGAATATATTCATTGAGAGAATTTGTTAGATAGCTTAAGGGATGTAGTCTGACTGGTCTGACGCCGTCTCATACTAGAAACACCTAATAGTACTTCAGCCCGTTGTCTCAGCTGCTCTGGACTGGTGCTGAAGGCCCAGGGGATTCCTGGAGAGCTGCTGGAAGCCTGAGGAATATGTCAAGTGTAATGTCAGTGGAGCTTGTTGTGGTTTACAGGGAATGGCGTCCATCCTGTCAGGGCAGGCCTAGCGGATGGAAACGCCATCCTGCAGACACTGGGAATCTAGCTCAGTGAGACCCAGACCAGACTTGTGACCTGTGAAATTGTGAGGTACACCATTACTGTCTGGAGCCCTGACACTGCTTCATTGCTGTTCCTTAGGGACTGTGGATCTTGTGTCCAGCCCCGGGCCTACTGCTCTGTCTGTACCACAGTGTCCTCCAGCACATCTGGAATGGAAACGGTTAACAGCTGCCTCTCTAGAGCAGCAGATAACACCCAGAGGACAAGGATCTTAGAAACTTCCCCGTGATGCTCCCCGGGGTGTGACTAGGGCAATCTTCACACCCAGGTCTGCCTCTCTAAGCCTATAGCCATGCCACAGCCAGAAGAACACAGATGTGGCTCACATGTTCGGTGGGAATTTCGTGAGCCTGTGTAAATGCTCTCTGTAATGACAAAAACACACGGTACAAATGAATTTTCATGATTGATCATAAACTGGTAGCAAAATGACAAATGAGTTAATCAACCAATTGTCTCCATCTCACAGGAACACAAAGCATTTCATTTTTACTTATTTCTTCTCATTTGACTAATTTTACCTGATCAAGCTATATGCGTTTGACATAATTGACTCACTCAGCTAGCATATTTTGGGGTAATTACCATTGTGGTCTCCTCTCCTTGACACAAATTGGTTTTGTACTTTCAGAAGTCCCTACATTCTAAAGTCTCTGCTTTCTAGTTGTTGGCCAAAGTAGTATGGACAGGACCCTATTTTGTTCTGTGCATAAAGCCTGGCAGAGGGCACAGAGTATGTCTGAATCTGAAGTGACACTTTATGAAGCTGGATGGATTAAGCCCAAGATAGGCTCAATCAAGCAGGAGTATAGAGGAGAGATTATGAAACAAAAGCATCCTGGCCCAGGATCTACTAAGTGCTAGCCCAGCTGGTCCCTCTCTGACACAGCCCATAAGCTGTGCCCTTGCACTGAACAAATTCTGTCTAATTGTTCTTTCACACTCAAACAAAGATGCTCTGGCATGTCTGTACAGCTCTTGACTGGAACCTCAGAGGTTAAGAAGGGAGGGGAGATGCCATTTTAAACACAAAGAATTTTGGAAAGACAGGCTGCAAGAACCTGGCACTGACATTAAGAATAGTACCATGGTGAGGGTAGAAATCATGGCAGTCATTAGTATATGCAACAAACAAACAGACAGGAGGTGCTGAGAGCCCAGCAGGGGCTAGTACTTCTGCATGGAAGCTGGCTAACAGGACCTGGCTCTCATAGGCTGTACTTCCTGGAGAGACAGCTGCTCAGAGAAAGGATCTTCCACAGTTTCACTGGTTTCTGGAGGTTGGTTGTAAATGACCTGAATGTGACATTCAAGATCCGAGAGTACATTACACATGGCTCAGTAGATTTCAGGAAATTAAAACATGCAAGAGAGATAGTGATCGTTTTTCTAACGATTCACAAATAATAAGAATACTGGCTTTGACATTTGCAGCTGCTTTTTAGGTACACACTGTCAGAGAGGGGAAGTTACAAAAAATGGAGGAATATACACACCACACATGTCCCAGTCACACAGATACACAGTCACACACTTGCACAGTCATGAACTATCAAGGACACAAACATGCACAAACGCACGCACACACACACATACACACATGCACACACACACCCAGGGCTGCACAGAGTCTCAGAATTTTACAATTTCATGCTTTGCCAAAAGCAACCCAAAAGGTGAGAAGTTATCAGAACATCCCCATCCATAACTCTGAGGCCTTGGTGGGACTCATCTCACTGCATGCTAGATTTGGCAGTGCTTCCACAACTTCTTCTCTCCTGGCAAAGAAAATATCAGAGAGTTACAAGGAGAATGTTCTCCTTAGCAAGAACAACAACTTACTCTGTTGCTCACCTACTGGCAAGAAGAGAAGGAGGAGGAAGAGAAGGAGGAGAAGGGCAGAGGAGGAGGAGGAGGAGGAGGAGGAGGAGGAGGAGGAGGAGGAGGAGGAGGAGGAGGAGGAGGAAAGAAGAGGAGGAGGAGGAAGAGGAGGAGGAGGAGGAGGAAAGAAGAGGAGGAGGAGGAAGAGGAGAAGGGCAGAGGAGGAGGAGGAGGAGGAGGGGGAGGGGAGGAAAGAAGAAGAGGAGGAAGGAGAGGAGGAGGAGAAGGAGGAGGGGAGGGAAGAAGAGGAGGAAGAAGAAGCTGTCTAATGACAGCCATGTTCTTGGGTCAGGCCCACAGATATTGTCAAACAGCAGTCAATTATGCAAAGACCCAGACTCAGGTGAGGCAAATTATGCTTACTGACTTTGTGTCAGACCTACCCTTTATTACCCAAGGACCATATTGGCAGCAGAGGGGCATGATGGGAGGCTAATGTCTGCTCCCTTTACTGAGCACCAACACTCTCTTCTGCACTCCCTTTCTGCAGCTAACTTCCTCCCCAAGGTTTCTTGGAGGGAGGGAAGGACTACCACCCGAAGACTTGATAAGAAGATGGGAGGATTAATTACCTCATTAATGAGGATTGTGCTTAAGTACTGGAGCAGGCTCTCCCTCAGGTAGCTGCAGACCCACAGGACTAAAGCTTGCTCATCTTTGAGCTTTGAGTTTGAGTTCAAACTCAAAAATCCTGATGCTCTCTCTCCTTCCTCCTTCCAGCTCTCTCCTTTCCAGCTTCTTGCTGTTTTCTTTTCTCTCTTCAATCGTTTGTGTGTGTGTGTGTGTGTGTGTGTGTGTGTGTGTGTTCATGTGCATATGTGCTCCCATGAGTGGGTACAGGTTCATGTAGACCACAGGGTATGTAGAGGTCTAAGGATAATCTCTGGTTGGTGCCAGTCCTTATTTTCTACCATGAGATAGAATCTCTTTCCATTTGTTCCCCACCATGAATGCCAGGTTAAGTGATCAGTGAGCTTCTGGGATTCTCCTGTCTCTACCTCCTACCTCACTTGAACAAACTGGCATTGTAAGTGTGTGCTATTAAGTCTGGCTTTGTGTGGGCTCTGAGGATCTGAACTCAGGTCCTTGTGTTTGCATGAGAGGAACTTTACCCATTGAGACAATCTCCCCAATTCGTTTTTTTTTGTTTTGTTTTGTTTTGTTCTTGCAAGTCCGAATAAATCATCTTTGAATTCTCCACTGAGATACTGAGTCTGTGATGTATAAGAACAAGAGACTGTAAAGGGGACATTGAGTCTCCCAGTGACACCTTGATCAAACACAACCTGAGACCAGCACACCATGTTCTTCAGTCATGCAACTAACTAATACCATGGTCTTAGTTCTCTTCAAGTTATTTTTCATTTAGGTTCCTGTAGCTGAAGTCTGTAAGTCAACACTGTTGTCATAAGGAAGGAAGGGTGAGGCTAGTGGAAGACTAGAAGTGACAGGCAGGAAATCTTCCTGGAAGAGGTGGCATTGATGACATGTGAGTCAGTCCTGCAGAGCAGAGAAGAACAGCTACCTCAAAGGAGCGCCTACAGATGTCCTTCCTGTTCACGCCAGTGCCGCCTTTACCTTACAGGGTCACAGTTTGCTTGGTTCCTCACACCATAGTTTTCAACCACCCCAAATAGAGTATTCAGTGCTACCATAATATTAGTAACAGTGAGAGAGATGTAGAGAGGAGAGAGAAGGAGAGGAGAGAGAAGAGGGGAAAGGAATAGGAGGGGGGGCAGAGTGGGGTAGAGAGGAGAGAGTCTAGAGCTTGCTTCTAATGAGCCAAGATGTTGGCTCTACTGGAAATGGTGGATGATAATTACCTCATGGTAACGGCAGGGGGTGGGGGGGGGGGGGGGGGTGGGGAGGTCGGCGTTGCACATGGAGAATCGAACTTGCCCAAGCCTGAGTCTTTGAGCTGATTGTTGTCTGTCCCTAAGTGACAGGGATTAAAGAAAGAAAAAAAGGAGAAAGAAACCAGTTAAAGGGCAAATGTCAGAAATGGGGCAAGAAACATCTTGCAAAATCCATTTATGCAGAAGGCTGAGGGGGACTCTTGCCACCACCTCATGTTATGCATTTCAGAGGCATGGCTGGAAGAGCTGTGCCTGGGCCTTTAGATTAAATGGTACTCTCTGCCATTTAATCTAACGGCTATCCCTAGAGGCCAGGGCTAGTGTGACAACAGAAAGAAAGAAAGAAAAAAAGGAAGGAAGGAAGGAAGGAAGGAAGGAAGGAAGAAGGGAAAGAAAGAGTAAAAGAAAGAGGGAGGGGAAAGGAGGGAGGGAGAGAGAGAGGGAGAGAGAGGGGGGATTAAGAGGAATGAAGGAAGGAAAGGGGAACAGAAGAAGGGAAGTAAAGCTGGAATGACAAACACACAGTAAAGTTTTACCTGTTACCATCATACACATTTATGTCTTCCTTCTGATTGATCCACCTGATCAGATATTGTCAGCATCAGCAAGCTGAGCCACGCCTGCCAGCTTTTTCCTAAAAGCAACATGCTTTAAAATTCCTGCAGCTGGTGACAGGGCTCACTGGCACTTGCTCCCCAAGCTTGATGACAGACTTTGATTCTGTTAAGTTGCCCTTTGATCGCTACATGCCTCAACATATAAGCTATCCCCTCCAAATAAGGGGAAAAAAATTAAAAATTCTTACAGATCTATGCAACCCAAATTCCAATTTTAAAGCTAGAAGTCACTTCTCACCTTCAGTGAGCTAGAACTATTGAGTCCCAGAGGGATACTGGAGTTGTTACCTTCAGGCAACCAAATAAATACAAACACAAGTACTGGAGTAAAGAAATGGACGTAAATCTCCCATTCCGGTATTTTCCTCAACACAAATAGCAAAAACAAGAAGCCCGGAAAGTTTTTCCGTAGTTTGTTCTGTTTTCTTTACATGTTTTATTTATATTTCTTGCTTCTGCAGTGTTTTCTTGCTTCAGACACTAGTAGAAATTTTATATAATACGTTCTCTGGCAAGCTGAGTTTGCTAAAACTGCTTCCGTTTTCTCTCATCATTTGGTCTATACTAACTGCTAATGAGATGTTTGTAGTTTTTGTTTCTGTATGAGTATTTGTTACTTTTATGTTATGAAATGCCATGACCAAAAGCAATTCCAAGAAGTTTTATTTCCTAGAGGGGAAGCCAAGGCACGGTGTCACGAGCAGGAGGCTACATAGTTATATATTTATCCTTACACAGGAAGCGAAAAGAAAACAGGAAGTGAGGCAAGGCAAATTCTCTGAGCCCACCCCCAGTGAAGTGATGTATACTTCCTCCAGCAAGGCTGCACCTCCAAAAGGTTTAGGTAAGCGCCCTGAACAGCGCCACCTCCTGGGCATCAGCTGTTCCTATACCTGAGTCTGTGATGGGGGATATTTTATTTCCTTCTGCCTCGCTATTCTCATCAACTTGGGATCTCATTACAGTTATTTTCATCCAATAATCTCTACTGAGTTTTACTGAAGTATCATTTTCTCTAGATGCAATGCACACATGTAGCTTATCCCATTCCCTGGGAGGAAATTGATTCAAAATTTATATTTTTGTTGTTGCTTGATATATATTCTGCCTGTGCATGTAAGATGAGAATTTATGTTAATACCACCTATTTTATATGCACCTTGCTTTTTAGTCACCGATATCCTATAAATTACTGTGTGGATTTTTATTTTCATAATGATACCTATATGGAGCCAACTGATTGCTAACATATTGGTGGTCTGTCTCTTATGGCATTCTACCACTTGCTGGAGCGGTCATATTTCTTTTAGCTATGTGAATTTAAAGATTTTCAGTATCAGTTGGCTATTATTTCTAATCCAGAACCAGTTTCATGTATATTATGTAAGTTTTTATTTATTTATTAGCATCTTATATTCGTGTCCATTATGTTAAATCATTCCCCTAGAAAACAACTTTAAAAACATTTTTCGAGGATGAATGATGTGAGAGGGAAATTTTCTTTTGTTAATATTTCCTACTACAATGATTTATTATTATAAGGGGTGGTGTGTGTGTGTGTGTGTGTGCTCGCGCGTGTGCGCGCGCCACAGTGCACACTGGGAGGCAGAACATAACTTGCAGAAGTTGGACCTTTTCTTTCATTATGTGGGTCCTGGGGACTAAACTCTTACCATCAAGCACTATTATCAGTTGAACCATCTTGCCAGCTCCTGTAAAAACTTCATTAGGGAAACGGAAGTGTGCTTTATGTTGTATTCTACCACGACGTGGACTAAAGAAATTAAACTTACTAGATTGTTCTAAGAGGGACAAAGAGGAAAAGAGAAGCAGCATTTACCAAGCTCAGCGCCTTTGTAACTTCCTTCCGTTCAGTTTCGAGCACAGTTGACAGACAAGGTGTAAGGCGCCAGTTAACTTTGAGTTTCACAGAAACAAGGTTCTGTGTCTAGCATATTGAAAATATCACGTGAAGTGTCTCACCATAAAGTTACTTTCTTCTCTGAAGTTTAGAGTAACTGAGATGTTAGCCAGTTATCAAGTGGCCATTCGTGATGCTAACTTTTTTCATAGCTTACTGTGGGGGTTTGAGTAAGAAGGGCCCCCATAGGTTCATACATTTAAATGTCTAGTTGTCAGGGAGGGAACTTTTCAGAAGGATTAGGAAGGGTGGCCTTGTTATATGTCACTAGGGGTGGGCTTTGAAGTTTCTGGTTCCATGCCACACACACACACACACACACACGCACGCACACACACACACACACACACACACACACACACACACTTTCCCTCCACACATTAGGATATAGCTCTCAGTTACTACTCTAGTGCCACATATGCTCCCTACCATAGGGATCGTGGAATAAACCTCTAAAACGGTAAGCAAGCCCCCAGTTAAATGCTTTCTTTTATAAGTGATCCCTTGGTCATGGTGTCTCTTCACAGCAGTAGAACAGTGACTAAGGCACCTATGTAGCCATTTTCCTACACGTAAAGATAAGAAGGCTATGGGCACATTGAGATAGTTTCCTACAGCAAGATGGGGGAAGCTTCAAACCTAAAATGTGCTTCCAGGCAATCTTTTCTGTGTGTCTGAAAATATAACAAAAGAAGTTTATCCTTACTTTATGCTGTATCCGATGCCTGGTTGCCTTGGCTCAGACTCCAAGTGTGAACATTAGGGTCAGAGACTTCCCTTGTTGGCAGTCCTCTTGGTCATTGTTCTACCCAGCTCCATTTTACAAATGAAGAGAACACATCTCAGATACTGTTAAAAATAGGGCCTAGTTCACTAGCACAGACCTTGGCCTCTCCAGCATAGGTGCACACATCCTGCTGGTAATTGTCAGTTATGGTTTATGAAAGGCTTGCCAGATGATGCTTGGGCAACCCTCAGATAGAGGCAGCTGTGTGGACCAAGGCTCCACAGAGGAAGAGATCAGGAAGTAGAGGAGGAAGAAATAGACAAAGAAGGAAAAGAAGGAGGTGGGAGGAGGAGGAGGAAAAGGAGAAGGAGACAGGAAGTAGTTGGGAACAGGAAGTAAAGGAAGAGGATAGGAGGTAGAGGAGGAATTTGAGAAGTAAGAGAAGTACAGGAATTTAAAAAGAAAGACAGGAAGCAGAGAAGAGGAAGTACAGGAGGAAGGTAGGAAGTAAAGAAGGAGGAGGTTAGGAAGTAGAGGAGGAGGACAGGTAATACAGGAAGAGGACAGGAAATACAGGAGGAAGACAAAGTAAAGGAAGAAGACAGGAAGTATAGGAGGAAGACAGGAAATGAGGGAGGAAGAATGCAGAAAGTAGAGGAGGGCAGGAGAGAGTTGGGGAGAGGCATGGAGGAAGCCACTTAGAGAATAGCCTGTGTGTTGTCTGTGACTTCTTTTTATTTCTTAATTTTTTTATTATTTAAATACATTTTATACATCAAACATTAATAATATTGAGTATTTTGAGAATCAAATAATATAAAAAATTTGTTCAATTTTTATATTCATATCCTTTCATACCCTAAAAATATCATTAATGAATATTTAATACTACCCATAACTGAGGATCCTATATCTAATGTTGAATACTAAATTGTTTCAAAACATACAAAATATTCGTAGTTGAGCATAGTAAAAGAGCATAAAATATTAAAAATTAACCATTAAGAAATATATTCAAAGGCCCTTATATGGTACCACTTGACATAGTAAGAGAGTATTTAAAACCATTATATATCTGCGTATATTGGCTAACAATCAGTTTACTTAAAATAAAGATTATCAGTGTTTCTAGGAGAGAAATTATTTTATCAGCAAGTATATTTTAAAAATTTCAAAATAGCTCCCAGCACTTGAGAGGCAGAGGCAGGCAGATTTCTGAGTTCGAGGCCAGCCTGGTCTACAGAGTGAGTTCCAGGACAGCCAGGGCTATTCAGAGAAAGCCTGTCTCAAAAAACCAAACCAAAAAAAAAAAAAAAAATCAAAATAGCAAAACCTCTTTGAGGTTAAACTTTAGGAAAATGCTAATTTCAAGCACAGTGAGAAAAATTATCAATAATATTTCCATGATGTAGGTAGAACATGATTTTAATATTTTCAACTGTTGATATTCAACAAACAGAATAGTTATTGTAAGATATACTTTGTTGTTATGTCTCACTTTTCAATTCTGGTTTATTAATTTGGATTACTATCTCTGTACACTTGGGTTAGTTTGGCTAAGGGTTTATCTATCTTGTTGATTTTCTCAAAGAACCAACTCCTGGTTTTGTTGATTCTTTGTATAGTTCTTTTTGTGTCTATTTGGTTGATTTCAGCCCTGAGTTTGATTATTTCCTTCCTTCTTCTCCTCTTGGGTCTATTTGCTTCCTTTTGTTCTAGGGCTTTCAGGTGTGCTGTCAAGCTGCTAGTGTAAGCTCTCTTCAGTTTCTTTTTGGAGGCACTTAGACCTAGGAGTTTTCCTCCTACCACTGCTTTCATTGTGTCCCGTAAGTTTTGGTATGATGTGTCTTCATTTTCATTAAATTCCAAAAAGCTTTTAATTTCTTTCTTTCTTTCTTTCTTTCTTTCTTTCTTTCTTTCTTTCTTTCTTTCTTGACCAAGTTATCATTGAGTTCAGCTTCCATGTGTATGTATGCTTTCTGTTGTTTTTGTTTGTATTTAAGACCAGCCTTAGTCTGTGGTGATCTGATAGGGTACATGGGATTATTTCAGTCTTCTTGTATCTGTTGAGACCTATTTTGTGACCAACTATATGGTTAGTTTAGGAGAAGGTACTGTGAAGTGCTGAGAAGAAGGTATATTCTTTTGCTTTAGGATGAAATGTTCTATAAATATCTATTAGATCCATTTGGTTCATAACTTCCGTTAGTTTCACTGTGTCTCTGTTTAGTTTCTGTTTCCATGATCTGTTCATTGCTGAGAGTGGGGTGTTGAAGTCTCCCACTATTATTGTGTGGGGTGCAATGTGTGCTTTGAGCTTTAGTAAAGTTTCTTTTATGAATGCGGGTTGCCTGTATTAATCAGAGTTCTCTAGAGTCACAGAATTTATGAGTAGTCTCTACGTAGTAAAGGAATTTGTTGCTGACTTATGGTTTGTAGTCCAACTCCCAACAATGGTCAGCAGCAGCTGTGAATGGAAGTCCAAGGATCTAGCAGTTGCTCAGTCCCAAAGGCATGCAGGTAAAGAAGAGAGAGTGAATCTTCCTTCTTCCAATGTCCTTATATAGGTCTCCAGCAGACGGTGTGGCCCAGATTAAAGATGTGTGCCACCACATCTTTAATCCCAGGTGACCTTGAACTCGGAGATCTTCCTGTCTTAATCTTCTGGGATTCATAGCCACTATACCTCAAGATCTCCATGCCAAAATCCAGGTCAGAAACTTGCATCTCTCAGCCTCCAGATTAAGATCATAGGTGAGCCTGCCAATTCTGGATTGTAGTTCATTCTAGATACAGTCAAGTGGACAACCAGGAATAGTCACTACAGTGCCCATGCATTTGGAGCATAGATGTTCAGAACTGAGAGTTCATCTTGGTAGATTTTTCCTTTGACCAGTATGAAGTGTCTTTCCTTATCTTTTTTTGATAACTTTTGGTTGAGAGTTGATTTTATTCGCTATTAGAATGGATACTCCAGCTTGTTTCTTGGGACCATTTGCTTGGGAAATTGTTTTCCAACCTTTTACTCTGAGGTATGTCTGTCTTTGTCACTGAGATGCATTTCCTGTATGCAGCAAAATGCTGAGTCCTGTTCACGTATCCAGTCTGTTAGTTTATGTCTTTTTTGGGGAATTGAGTCCATTGATGTTAAGAGATATTAAGGAAAAGTGATTGTTACTTCCTGTTATTTTTGTTGTTAGAGGTGGAATTATGTTTGTGTGGCTATCTTCTTTTGGGTTTGTTGAAAGATTACTTTCTTGTTTGTTTGTTTTTTTTAGGGTGTAGTTTTCCTCCTTGTGTTGGTGTTTTTCATCTATTATCCTTTGTAGGGCTGGATTTGTGGAAAGATATTGTGTAAATTTGGTTTTGTCATGGAATATCTTGGTTTTTCCATCTATGGTAATTGAGAGTTTTGTTGGGTATAGTAGCCTAGGCTGGCATTTGTGTTCTCTTAGGGTCTGTATGCCATCTGCCCTGGATCTTCTAGCTTTCATAGTCTTTGATGAGAAGTCTGGTGTAATTCTGATAGGTCTGCCTTTATAAGTTACTTGTACTTTTTCCCTTACTGCTTTTTAATATTCTTTCTTTGTTTAGTGCATTTGGTGTTTTGATTATTATGTGACAGGAGGAATTTCTTTTCTGGTCCAGTCTATTTGGGGTTCTGTAAGCTCTTGTATGTTTATGGGCATCTCTTTCTTTAGGTTAGGAAAGTTTTCTTCTATAATTTTGTTGAAGATATTTACTGGCCCTTTGAGTTGGGAATCTTCACTCTCTTCTGTATCTATTATCCTTATGTTTCATCTCCTCACTGTGTCCTGGATTTCCTGGATGTTTTGGGTTAGGAGCTTTTTGCTTTTTGCATTTTCTTTGGCTGTTGTGTCAGTGTTTTCTATGGTGTCTTCTGCCCCTGAGATTCTCTCTTCTATCTCTTGTATTCTGTTGGTGATGCTTGCATCTATGACTCCTGGTTTCTTTCCTAGATTTTCTAACTCTAGCGTTGTCTCCCTTTGTGATTTCTTTATTGTTTCTACTTTCATTTTTAGATCTTGGATGGTTTTATTCATTTCCTTCACCTGTTTGATTGTGTTTTTCTGTAATTCTTTAAGGGATTTTTTTGTCTTTCCTCTTTAAGGGCTTCTTGCTGTTTACCTGTATTTTCCTGTATTTCTTTAAGGGAGTTATTTATGTCCTTCTTAAAGTCCTCTATCACACTCATGAGAAGTGATTTTAGATCCAAATTTTGCTTTTCTGGTGTGATGCTGTATCCAGGACTTGCTATGGTGGGAGAATTGAGTTCTGATGATGCCAAGTAACCTTGGCTTCTGTTACTTATGTTCTTTCGCTTGCCTCCCAACATCTGACTTTCTCCAGTGCTACCTCCCCTCGGTATATCTGACTGGAGCCTGTCCTTCCTGTGATCCTGGTTGTGTTAGAACTCCTCAGAGTTCAGCTGTCTCTGTGATCCTGTGATTCTGGGATCCTGTGATCCTGAGATCCTGAGATCCTGAGATCCTGGTGTGTCAGAGCTCCTGGGAGTCAAGCTGCCTCTGGGACACTGAGATCCTGATGTGACCAAGCTCCTGGGATCCTGAGATCTTCGGATCCTGTGGTCCTGAGCATGTTAGAGCGCCTGGGAGTGGAGCTTTTTCTGGGTGATGTGTGGGACTGGCTGCAGAGTTAGAGCCCAAGGTCTGCTCAAGGGCACAGCTCAGGAACCTGTGACTTGTCTGTGACTTCTATGCACTCATGTATAACTTTCTAAACTCCCTGCAATTCACTTGTTTATTCTGACACCCTTCTTCCAAGAAAAGAGAAACCTCCCAGGATCAGGTTTGTTATGAATGCCAAGGCCAACTTCTGGCACAAGCACAGTCTCTAGCTGGGGGGAGGGAGGGGACTCCATTTGCTAAGCCCCTCTTATGCTCACAGGTGCAGGGAATACCACCTCCTTCCTAATCTGCAAAGCAAAACTAACATTTTGACTTCACACTTCTCGTGCTTTGTACAACTCAGCTGGCAAATCCCTCTCAACTCCAAGTTAGGAACAGGCACTGGGCTCAGTGTTGACAGGCTATAACCTTGAGACAAGAGAGCTAACATTTAAATGATTCCCCCCCTTCATGGGGCCATGAAGAACCATTACCATGTTTGTTATTTCTTCACCCAGCTGCAACTAAAGCATGAGAAGTTACCTTACTAAGAATCTGAGCCCCATCCAGGTAAAATAATATCCACAACGTGAGAATATTTATAGCTGAGCATCGGATACCACAGCTCTCTGTGAGAGCTGTTGTCAAGTGGAATACAGAAAAGGCACATCAAAGGCTTGAGGGCCCCCAAGTTGATAGAGTTGCAATTTCTTTTGAAAACGAAATGAACCAGAGAGGATCCTGACCCAGTCAGTATCTGAGCCATAGAATTGTGGAAAGTTCTGATTTAAAATAACTTTCCCAAGTATGGTTGTCCAGAGTTAAGATTAGCTACTTACTTGGATATCAGAGCTGAAATGAGAAACTCCATCTCATTTTTAAAAATGCTGACAGAAATGTCCTAAATCCTTTGCATGACTCACTTGTCAAACACAAAACTAAGAATCAGGGAGCCTAGGACCACTTTTAACTTCAGTGACAGAGGGACCCACCACCCTCTTCTGGCCTCCGTGGGAACTGTGCTCATGTGATATACACGCATAATGCAAGCAAAACACCAATACACATAAGATTAAAATAAAGAAATCCAAACAAAAAATAAAATAAAACTTGACAGTCTCTCAAGAAATGTCACAGAGTGTGGCTCAGGAACAAGGGATCCCTAAAAGAAAGAACATGCTAAAAAAGGAAATGGTACATCTTTCCACCCCCCCTCTAGTTTTCACTCCTAGGCTTCACTTCTAATGTGTTTGCATAATTTGAGCCTTTTATTGAGTGAGAGAATAATTATCTTGATTGGGGTCATAGAAAGCTTAGCAGTTAAGGTCACACCCGGCTGAAGTTGTTATCACGCATTAACAAATGTAATGACTCAATGTGTGGGCTGGATTCTTAACATCTTTGAAAACCATAGTTAGGACATTGGGGGAAGTTTGTCAAAACCCTCAGTGTAAAATTCATGGTTGGAGGAAAGACACACAGCCAAATCATCATGTAAACAACAAAGAGCGTGTTTGAAACCCTCCTTGTGGTTTAGGGGTTTAGACGATGCCCCCTAGTGTTTAGGGGGACCTGGATGCCACAAGATCTGGTGTTGACAGATACTGCATTAAGATTACCACATGGAGTCTGATGGTGGTGGCATACGCCTTTGATCCTGGCACTCAGTAGTCAGAGGCAATTGGATCTTGGTGAGTTTGAGGCCAAGCCTGGTCTTTTCATTTGTTTGTGGGTATAATTTAACTTGTAAAATCAAGTTATGTTCATTGTCAACATTGTTTAGTCTCGGGATTAGAAGGATGGCTCAGCAGTTAGGAGCACTAGCTGCTCTTCCAGAGGACCTAGGTTTATTTTCCAACACCCATTTGGTGGCTCACAACCATCTGTGACTACAGTTCTAGGAAGATCTGTCTGCTCTAACTTCTTATAGGCATCTTGACTCAAGTAACACCCCCTCCTCCATCTGCACCCCACCCCTGCCACTAGAGACACACAAGTACACAAAGCTTAATGTAAAAGTCCTTTCAGAATATGTCACTGGTATCCATGAAAAGAAAAAGAAAACGTTTCCTCTCATTGTCCCATTTCTGTCGTGTTAACACTTTATTGCTATATTCATGACTTTTCCTGTGGATATCTAATTTGAAAATAGAAATACCTTGTTCTCTATGGTGTATGACGTAAAATATAACTTGAGCTTATTAAAATTAACTTTACTTTTCAACTGGGAAGTAGAGAGAGGCAGACAGGCAGACAGGCAGACAGACACAAACATACATAAATACCACTGGATGTTTATAAATGGTCTAGTCTGTGAACAGACAGGGTGTCAAGAGTGTAGTGTTCTTCCCAGTCTGAATTCCAGAAGGCCTCCTAGGGTTTGAGCTAGCTACAGTAACAAACATGGAAACAAAGAAACAAAATAACAGTCTCCCCCACCCCCAAGTAAGTGTAGTCTTGATGTTTTGTTTCTGGAACCAACAATGTTGTTATTCTGTCTGGACTCCACCCCCATAGTTACTTGGCAACATCCAGGTAGGCTTGGCCCACTGTAAAAAAGGGCTGCTTGCCCCCTCCTCTCCCTCTTGTCTCTCATGTTCTCTTACTCTCTTGCCTCTCTCTTGGTCCTGCTCCCTTGCTCCCCCACTCCCCATTCTCTTCCCCCCTTTCTCTACGTGGTCATGGTGGGCCTCTACTTTTTTACTCTCTTCTTCTCTCTGCCTTTCTCAGGCTCTTAACTCCCTTCCACATGCCCTGAATAAACTCCATTCTATGCTATACCATCGTGTGTGGTTGGTCTCTCAGGGTAAGGGGATGCCTCAGCATGGGCCTGCTGAGGCACCCCCTTCCCCACACCCCCACAGAACATATTCCAATACCTCTTTCTCTTTTTATGACCACAACAAACACCTTCTCCATCCATGCTGAGAATTTAATGGGCACTTTCACTTCCCTACCAGCCCTCACTCCTGACCTTATAGAGGGATTTATTTGACAGTAAAACTGGGATAAAGGATTAGCAGGCACAGCTCTGCCATCCAGGGCTTTATGGCCTCTTCTCAACTATGTGAAGTACAGGACAAGCAGGGTCTTTGCACACTGGGAGAGGTCACGGTCCTGAGTGGGCGGAGGTCTAAGTGCAGATGACCTGTCACACTCAGATGACCTGTCACACTCTGAATTGGCTAACGATTCAGGGAGAGTTGCCACTGCCTTCCCGGCCACTGTGTTTATCTCTTGTGTGGGCAGTGGTCTCTCGGCTCAGAGGGAGCATCATGTATCTTCCACTCTCCCTTCAGACTAGTTTTCTATCCTCTGCATGTTCTCTGTGCGCTGAGAGGCTGACCTTCGTGAATGAAGCGCTAGTTTTCAGTTTTGTGTTCTGGGTCTCCATTTGTGTCCTGAGACACACAGCTAAGAGAAAGGGTCAGGGGAGGCCTGGGGCTGGACACTGTGACCCCCCCCCCCAGTTCCTTTTCTTCCCAGCTCACTGGGAATACTGTTTTCCCACCAAAGGTTACAGCTTCTGAGAGATACCTCCTCCGTGTAGCCACTGTGTTCTGATTCTAGAAACTTCCTCTGCCTTTCCTCTCAATGCTCAAGAGATGCATTCCACTACCCAGACAACTGACTCACGCGGGTCACTGAGACATTGCTCACTTAAACAGGATGGGGGTGAGGAAGTATTTTAAGGACAAGTTCCTTTAAAATGCATGGATACTCTTCCTTCAGAAGACTCCTCTTGTGAGTCAAATATATTATTTATTATTGTGAATATCAGTTTTTAAGCATTTATAAACATTGTGGCGATAGCTGTACTAGCTGTTGTAGTCCACATTAAGTACTCTGAGGCTGCAACTTAAAATAAAATCTTAAAAATTATGGGCTGGTGAGACGGCTCAGTGGTTAAGAGCACTTTCCAGAGGTCCTGAGTTCAATTCCCAGAAACCACATCTGTAATGAGATCTGCTGCCCTCTTCTGATGTGTCTGAAGACAACTACAGTGTACTCATATACATAAAATAAATCTTTAAAAAATTATCTTTGGGCGTGGTGTATTAATATTAGATTTTGTGAGCACGAAGCTTGTGTTGCACTATTTGAGCCATGTCCCTAGGCCTTCTCTCTTCTCCCTTTCCTCCCCTCACTTTCCTTCCGTTCCTTTCCCCTTCCTTCTTCCTTCCCCTCCCCTCTCCTCTCCTCTCCTCTCCTCTCCTCTCCTCTCCTCTCCTCTCC
>JADRCD010193191.1:21773-35812 GCA_019843815.1 Montemys delectorum | reverse complement strand
AAGAGGGTTGACCTGTTCCAGTCACCGCTGAGGTAGGGGGAGGAGGCTCTGCAGATGTGGGGGCTGTGGGTGTCAGGGAGGACTCAGCTGTGGATTGCAATGTATGTGTGATAGGTGGAGCTGAGGGGACACTGTCCCCCTGTGTGGTCCCAACTGTACTGGCAGAGATGGATGAGATGGCAGATGCAGGAGGGTAGCTCGAGGCAAGGGGAGGTGGCGAGTTTCCAGAACTGACAGGGACAGCTGTCACACTGCTGGTGGTGTGGGATGTGTAGGCAAGGGTAGTGTCTGTGTCCCCGCTGGTGGGGTTAGATGGGGTGAAGTCAGTTGGTGACAGGCTGGGGACTGTGAGGGTTACAGTGTGTGACTCTGTGGTCAGGGGCTCCATGCTGCCCATGGATGCGGAGGTGAGATCTGTGTCTGTCACGAGTGACTCTGTGGTCAGGGGCTCCATGCTGCCCGTGTATGTGGAGGTGAGAGTTGTGTCTGTCACGGTGGGCAGGCTTGAGCTATGGGAAGAGGGAACTGTGGGTGTGAGGGTCCCCAGTGTCCCTGAAGTGACAGGAGGTACAGAGATGGCAGTTGAGGACAAGCTGACAGTTGGGTGGCTGTTTAAGGAGGTGAGGCTGGGCGTGCTGAGAGAGGGAGGCAGGGTGGCCATGGTGACCAGCTGTGTGGTGACATCACTGCTTGGTTCTGAAGTGAGCAGGGAGGGCCAGGTGGGTGTGGCCGAGGTGTCTGGGGTCCTCGTGGCTAAGGTGGAGGTAGGAGAGGTGACATGGGATGGTGAAGGCGTAACAGACCTACTAACAGAGCTGGGGAAGGTCACCAGGGATGTAGTTGTAGATGTGGCGCGTGTAACTGGGAGCGTGGTCCTCAAGGCAGATAATGAGGTGCTGTGTGTGGTGCCAGCTGTCACTGGTTTAGGGCTTGATCCAGACACAGAGGGCAGAACCTCCTTTGTGGTGGAAGTCAACACAGTGGTGGTCACTACAGAAGATATGGGTGTCCCAGAAGCCAGAGTGTCAGCGGGGGTGAACGAAGATGTGTGCGTGTGTGTCACGGTGTCTTCTGTAAGCCGGTGTGTGGTGGGCCTTAGTGTGGTTGTTACAGCAGGGCTAGGGGAGGGTTCCTGACTTGTAGTGGGAGGAGATGTGAATGTGGTGGTGGTGGTCCTGAGTGTTGGGGTGAGTCCCACTGTAGTGCGGAGTGTCCAGCTGGTGACTGGAGCCGACGGCCCCCTGCCCGTCCCTGTGACCCCAGCACTGCTGGCAGAGATGGATGAGGAGAGTCCAGTTATCACTGGAGTCCCTGTAGCATGCCGGCTAGTGGGGTCTCCTGTACCTGAGGGATGATCTGTCCTACCAGTGGGCGTGGTATGCCATGTGCTGACAAGCTGTGCTTCTGTGCTTGGGGGGATGGAGGAAGAAAGGCTGTGGGCTGGTGGAGTGCTGGAGGCTAGCAGAGTGAGAGATGTGGCTGTGGTGGTGTGGAGCTGTGTGCTCTGGAAGGAGGAGACCGCAGAGGCGCTGTCAGTCGGGTAGCTCTCTACGTCTGTGAAGGTGGAAGGGCTGAGGGAGGGGGCCAGGGTAGCTGTGTGTGTGGTAGCAGTCTCGCCTGTCACAGAAGTGAGCTGAGAGGGCCTGGCAGTCGAGGAGGCTTCAGTGGTGTCAGTGGTGTAGGTGGGCTCTGTGACTGACCTAGTTGGAGAGCTGGGGAAAGAGACTAGAGGTGTGGTTAGAGATGTCTCGTTGGGAGTTGGGAGTGCTGTCACCAAAGTCAATAATGGGAGAGTGTGTGTGCTGTCTGTAGTGACTGGTTGTGAGTCTGGGACAAGTGTCGAGGATGGGACCCTACTTGTGTGTGAAAGCAACACGTGAGCAGTCGATGAGGTGGATGCTGTGTGTATCGCAGAAGTCGGTGTATCTAATGAGGTAAATGGAGAGCTATTGGGGGTCAAGGTTGTCACTTCTGACACCGGAGACTGGGTGGAAATGTCGGTGGTGGAAGTCGTTGTGGCTCTTCTAGTGGGTGTCCTCATGGTGCTGAGGAAGGTTCTAGTCACTGATGCAGTAGTAGAGGGTGGTTCCGTGGATGTGGCTGTAGTGAACGTGTTGGTGGTCACGGGTGTTGGGGTGGAGTCAACTGTTGTGTGGAGAGAATGGGGGAAGGTTGGAGCTGAGGGTACACTACCCGTCTGGCTGGTTCCGGTCCTGCTGGTAGAGAGGGACAAGGAAGATGTGACCGGAAGGCTTGTAGTAAATGCACTTGAGTGGTTTCCAGTGCCTGAGGGAGTAGCTGTCCTACTGGGTGTGGTACGTGTTGAAGTGACAAACAATGTTGTTTCCAAGCTCTGGGAGCTTGAAAGAAATGGGAGGAGTGTGGTGTGGGCTACTGACGTGATAGAACCTTCGTGGGTTGAGGGGATGTCTGTTGTGACCAGCGGGATAGTGTTGCTTGTAGAGGAGCTGATGAGAGCTGTAGTTGGAATGGTAGAGACATCCATGGTAGGTGAAGCCATGGCTGTAGTTGTAACTGTGTCCCTCACACCAGGAGTGGTAGAACTTGTGGAGATCCTATCTGTGGAGTAGATATTGGAAGTTGTGAAGCTGGAAGTGATGAGAGATGGGGTCTGGGTAGCCATGGTGACCAAATGTGTGGTAGATGTCCTGACTGCTTCTGAGGTGGGTAGGGAAGGCCAGGTAGACATGAGAGAAATGTCAGGGGCCAGTGTGTCTGTGAAGGAGGAGGGAGAGGAGATCTCTGGTGTCAACACCGTCACGGCTTTGGTTAAAGAGCTGAAGTCGGTGGCCTGAGATGCACCTGTAGACAAGGCCCCAGAAGCTGGGAATGCCGTCTCCAAGGTGGATAATGGGGACGTGTGTGTGACGTCAGTGGTGACCAGCTGCGCGCTTGAGACAGACACAGAGGACGAAGCAGGGACAGCGGTTGACGTCGCCACCTTGGTGCTCACCGGGGAATCCAAGGGTGTGACTGGAGACGTGATCTGGGACATGCCTGTGATTTCTGTCATGAGAGATTCTGGAGGGAGGTCTGTGGCAGGAATCAGGGTGACAGTGGATAAAAGAGGCTCTGTAGATGTGGTGTTTGTGGGTGCTGGGGTAGATTCTGTTGTCATGTGCAGTGTATGGGAGTTGCTCAGAGCTGTCCTTTCTGTTTGTGTGTTCCCAAAACTGACATCAGCCATTGAAGTGGACAGGGTGAGGACAGGGACGCTGACAGGAAGAGAAGGTGGTTGGGTGTCGCCAGTGCTTGTAAAAGCAGCTGCTGTACTTGAAGGGGTGGTGTGGGCTGTACTCACTGGCGTTATTTCTGTGCTACTGACAGAAAGGGAAGATGGAGTGATACTGGTGTGGGTTGTGGACATACTGGGATGTGCATGGGTTGAGATGGGTGTCACAACAGATGAACCACTGTTTCCCGTAAATGAGGAAGGGAGACTTGTGGCCGTGACTGGGGAGACGTCAGCATTAGAAGATTTGGGTATAGAAGTGAATGTCTCTATAGTACCAGGGGTGTTGGATGTCCTGTGGGTAGAGTGACTGTCTGAGGTTGTGAGTCCAGGAGTGCTCTGAGAAGCTACCAAGGTGGCTGCGGTGACCAAGTGTGTGGCAGCTGTTTCTGAGGTGGGCCAAGGGGTCCAGGTGGGTGTGACAGAGGTGTCAGGGGTCAGTGTGTGTGTGGTGGTTGTAGGAGAGGTGATAGCTGATGTGTCGTGTCCAACAGTGTTGCTTGGGAAGCCACTGACCCGAGACACTGCTGCAGACGTGGCATGGATGGTTGGGAGGATTGTCACCGAGGTGGATAAAGAGGTGGTGTCCGTCATTCCAGCGGTGACGGATTGTGTGTGGGGGGCAGGAGTAGAGGAAAGAATGTTATTTGTGGATGATGTCATCATGTTGGGGCTCATGGGAGAGGACCTGCTGGGTAGCTCAGAAAGCCACACCTCCGTGGGGGCAACTGAAGAAGGGATGGGAAGAGTCGCGGTGATTTCTGTCAGGAGAGATTCTGGAGGGAGGTCTGTGGTGAGACTCAGCGTGGTATGTCCAGCAACTGCGGTAGCATGGCTGGGGAAGGGGGCCTGACCTGTTCCAGTCACAGCTGAGGTAGGACGAGGCTCTGAGGATGTGGGGGCTGTGGGTGAGGTGAGGGTGGTGGGTGTCAGGGAGGGCTCAGATGTCGTGTGGACGGTTGGAGCTGAGGGGACTCTGTCCACCTGTGTGGTCCCAGAGCTGTCAGGGAGGACAGATGGAGAGAATGCAGATGTGAGTGGAACACTTGTATTGAGGATACTTGTGTTTCCTGTACTTAAAAGCGTAGGCAGCACACTGGAAGTAGAGGGGTGAGATGTGATAAGGAGTGTATCAGTGGTCTTTGTTGTGGGGTAAGCGGAGATGGAACTGGTGTGTGTCGCCGGCATGCTGGGAGCTTCCTGGGCTGAGGTGAAGTCTGTTGTGGTGCCCCACAGAACAGTGTCACCCACAGACGAAGTAGTGAGACTTGTCATCGTAAGGGTCTGGACGTCTTTACTAGGTGACAAGGTTTCAGATATGAGTGTCGCATAGGGGGCTGACGGGCTAGAAGCTGTCATTGTAGCCACGAAACCTGGTGTGTCTGCAGGCAGGCGGCTGGTAGCTGCTGATACTGTGGTAGGGATGGCCGGACCATGGGAAGACGCTATGTCTGTGGTTTGGGATGTCCCCACGAGGCCTGAAGGACTGGAAATTGAGATTGTCCCAGGTGGGGGTGTTCTAGGGGTTGAGTCCGTATCAGAAGAAGCAGAAGGCAGAAACGTATTTGGTGGTGATGTTACACGGCTGGTGGTCATTGAGGTAGCCGTGTTGGATGTGGAGATCGTCACTGTGTTGACGGGTGATGTTGGTGGTGTGGTTGTATGAGAAGATGCTGCGCTGACAGCTTCTCTGGGAGTGTCGCTTACGGGCTTATGTGTGGTTCCCTTGGAGTTCATGATTGTCACCCCCACAGATGGCTCACGGGAATGACTGGTTGTTTCCTTAGCAACAGGAGCAACCGGTATTGATTTATTGGTGGGGCCCAGGGAACGGGTGGAGGAAGTTTCTGTTTTGAGTGAGTCGCTTGCTGTAGGAAATGGTTTGGTAATAACACCTGCGGTGATCAAGAAGCCTGTGCTAGGCAGGGCAATGTCATCAGGTACTGTGGCTAAAGAGGCTTTTGTGGAACTTTGAGAAGGAGCAGTAGCAGACAGATAAGTAACCCCTGGAGTGAGGGGCAGTGTTGTATGGACACCTGATGGGGACATGGTGATCATTTCTGTGGTCCCTGTGGTAGAAGGGGTCAGAGTACCTTGGGTTGTGTATGTGGTTGAGACAGAAGAAGAAGAAGGTGGGGACGTTATTACGGGTGTGCCACCCGTGTCGGTAACAGTGGAAGCAGAGGTCATGGGTGAGGTCACGTTCCCGACAGAGACGGTAGGTGTCGTAGTAGTAATGGTTGTCATTGGCTTGTCAGTCGAGGGAGTGGCGGTATAAGAGCTGGTGAGGGGTACATGGGTCATAGTCACACAGGTAGTGGTGGGGTGCGTGGTGATGATTGTGAGGTCAGAGAGCGGAACACACTCCATGGTGGGCATGTAGACCAAGACAGTAGGAGGACTGGTCTCAACCTTGATGACAAACTTGGACACGGGGGTTGTCACCGTGTCAGGACTGATTGGAGAGCCAAGTAATGACTCATAAGTGGGCTTAAAGTTATTGGGCATGCCAGCAGTCCTGGGTGTGTGTTCCCCGTTGTCAGGAGCTGAATTAGGAGACGGGTGGAGGCTGAGAAGCCACTGAGGCACTCCCCCAGCATGCACAGTACTGCTGAGAGCCATGCTGGCGGCTTCCATGCCAGACAAGTGCGAGCTAGAGGTGGCTGTGGTCATGGATGGAGTTCCTGTGTCGGCAGAACAGAGGAATCCACGGGTGAACTCATAAGTCACTCCATCAGTATCACTGTGGGGGTCACTTCTCAGCATTCATACCCATGTCACAAAGAACAGGGTATGCATCTCCTATGGGAGGAACTCACAGCTGGGGCCTTCTGAGTCTGTTCAGGGGCAACAGGGGTTGAAGAGCCCTCAGTTCCTTAATGGCTGCTGAGTGTCCAAGTTCACCTGGCTCTTCCTTTCGCTTTCTTTCTTTCTTACTTTCTTTTTCCCTCCCTTCCTTTGTTCCTCTCCTTCTTTCTCTTTTTCTTCCTGTTTTTTTTTCTGGTGGTAGGGGTGTTACGTGTGTGAAGTCTGTGCGTATGTGTATGTTGTATGTGTGTGGTCTCTCTGTGTGTTATGTGAATGTGGTTTGTGTTTGTGTTTTGTGTGTGTATGTGTTGTGAGTATATTTGTCTATTATGTGCATGTAGTTTGTGTGTGTGTGTTTTGTGTATGGTTTTGTATATGCTATGTGCATGGTTTGTGTGTGTGTATATGTTATGTGTTTGTGTTTTCTGGTATGTGTGTTACGTACATGTGTTATTGTATATGATTTGTATGTGTATGTTATGTATATGTGGTTTGTATGTGTATCAATGTTATATGTATGTGATTTGTGAGTGTGTTATGTGAATTTTGTGTATACGCTATGTATGTGATTTCTGTGTGTTATATGTACGGTGTGTGTGTTATGGGTACGCAGTATGTATGTATGTGCCATGTGTACACAGCGTGTGTGTGCTCTGTGTATGCAATGTGTGTGTGCATTTGTGTGGTGCATGCGTGTTGAATGTGCAGGTATGTGTATGCATACACCTGAGCAACACACCAGATGTCTTCCTTTCCTGCTTTCTACCTTAATGCCTTGAGACAGGGTCTCTCACTAACGGGAAGCTCGTTGTTTTACCTACACTGGCTTGTTAGCCAGCAGACCCTCGGGATCCACCGTCTCTGACCGAGTGCTGCAGTTACAGGCACACATGACTCCTCCCAGCTTTTTACACAAGCACTGAGTCTATGAACTCCAGTCCTCGTGCCCGCAAAGCATGGCCCCAACCTACTGGGCCATCTCTCCAGCCTTGTTTTTTGCTCTTTTCAAACTGGGTCTCATGCAGCCCAGAGCAGTCTCTAGCTCACTACCTAGGCCAGGATGAACTTGAAATACTAATCTCCTTGCCTGAGTCTCAGGTATGATGAATCATACCTGGCCTTATGGGACTCGTCGCATGCTAGGTGTGTACTCTACCAAATAAGCCGCCCTCCCCACGAGCCTCGCCTCCCTCCTTATCCACATCCCATCTTCCCTTCCTCTCCACTGTTGTCTTCCAGCTCTCTTGGATTTTGGGTTCCACCTTTTAACCAATGCCTGCCCTTTCTCTCCAAATTAGGAGACCCCCAGAGCTGGGTGAGGGGTGACCCATACCACAGAAACAGAAATCAGCACTCAAGAGGGACGGGCTGCACAGGGAACTCCAAGGAGAGCAAGAGACTGGAGTTCGTAGACTGCTAAGACTAAGGGATGGGCAGAGAAGAACACAGAGACAGGAAGGGACCTGAAGGGGAGGAAGCTTCCAGAAAGAGGTGTTTGAACAGAGAAGCAGATCTGGTGATCCTAAGGCTTAGAGGTCAGCAGGAAGCACGGAAACACTGAGGGAGCTGGAGAGGCAGCACAGTGTGTGAGAGAGCTTGCTGCTTGTACTGGCTGGTTTTGTGTGCCAACTTGACACAGGCTGGACTTATCACAGAGAAGGGAGCTTCAGTTGGGGAAGTGCCTCCATGAGACCCAGCTTTGGGGCATTTTCTCAATTAGTGATCAAGGGGGTAGGGCCCCTTGTGGGTTGTGCCATCCCTGGGCTGGAAGTCTTGGGTTCTATAAGAGAGCAGGCTGAGCAAGCCAGGGGAAGCAAGCCAGTAAGGAACATCCCTCCATGGCCTCTGCATCAGCTCCTGCTTCCTAACCTGCTTGAGTTCCAGTCCTGACTTCCTTGGTGATGAACAGCAATGCGGAAATAAGCTAAATAAACTCTTTCCTCCCCAACTTGCATCTTGGTCATGATGTTTGTGCAGGAATATAAACCCTGACTAAGACACTGCTCTTCCTCACATGGTGAGTTTGGTTCCCAGCATCCACGGCAGGTGGCTTAAGGCCTCCTGTGACCCCAGGAGTGTTTTCTGGTCTCTGTGGTCTGTGGTCTGTGGCACACGATGGGGGATACACATTTTATACAGTGGTTCTGTCCTAGCTACTGGATTACTTGGTGTATCAAAACAAATTCCTTTTTATTTTATTGTATTACATATGTAAAGAAGGGAGCATGGACCCACAGTGCAAATGTGGAAGCCAGAGAACAACTTTTGAGTATCTAGTCTTTCCTCTTGGAGACAGAACTCGGGTGATCCGATTTGGGAGCAAGCGTCTCTATGTGCTGAGCCATCACACTGGCCCAACAAGCTTCCCCTCCACATCTCCAAATACATAGATGTATCTCTCCCCGGCAAAACTGTCAGTCACAGCTTAGATGCCCTCAGCCGTCATGCCTCGGGCCTCAAGAGTGCTAGGATTACAGGTATGTGCCAACACATGAAGGGGCCCCTTCGTTCATTACATGTAACACATATGTTACATATG
Source organism: Montemys delectorum (assembly GCA_019843815.1). NCBI lineage: Eukaryota > Metazoa > Chordata > Mammalia > Rodentia > Muridae > Montemys > Montemys delectorum. The sequence goes on along the minus strand of JADRCD010193191.1, from coordinate 27,212 downwards.
ATGGCACTAAGGATGAGACAGCCACAGAGGGAGAGAGCGTGAGGGATCCCCATCTCCTGTAACCTGGCTTTAGTATCTGTGTAGGCACCCAGGACGTGCCCTTCCTAAGAGCTGGGATGTCACTTCTCAGCCCAGCTGCTGGGGAAGCAGAGAGCTTGAGGGTTCTCCAGCTGGGTCCCTATCAGCTAAGGCTGTCGCTGAGGGTTCCAGCAGGCTGGGGTGCTCTGCAGTTGGGCTGTAGCAGAGATAGACGCTAAAGGGCAGAACGGAGGGGGAACTGGGGGTCCTGAGGTGTAAGCCCCACACTGCCTAGTCCTGGGGACCACACTATTTTTTTTTCTCCCGTTGCTCATTTTCTTTTTCTCTTTGGGGAGGGGGGGGGGTGCTGGTGATCCAGCCTGGGAGGCTTCTCCTGCACACTGGGTAAGCACCATGCCCTGATAACCACTGTGCCTCTCCAGCCTGGAAGAGCCCGGGAGAAAAGCAAGGCAGGCTTTGAAGTTTCCCAAGACGAGGTGGATGGCAAAAGGCAGAGTGGAGAGGAGTGAAGAGGAGAGAGAGGGAGGGAGAGAAAGAAGAGGGCGGGGTGGGGAGAAGCAGAAGCTGGAGGGGAGAAGAAGGAGGGAGGAAGGTGAGGAAGGAGAAGGTGGTGATGATGGTGATGATGATGATGATGATGATGATGATGATGATGATGATGATGTTGTGGTGGGGGTGGTGGTGATGGTGATGGTGATGGTGATGGTGACGATGGGTGATGATAGAAAGAGCAAAGGTGTCAGGACAAGGAGGAAGAATTCCCCCCTGAAAGGGGCTCAGGAGTTTGAGGGGAGACTGAGGAGTGCTGGCAGCTGCAGGGAGGGGAGAGAGCAAGCAGAATCCAAGCAGCATTCTCAGCGCAGCTGCTGCCCCCTGCAGCTTCTCTCCTCCCCATCCAGCCTCTACAACCAGAGACGGGGGAGAGAGATGCCCCCTTCCTGCTCTGCAGGCCTCACAGCCAACCGACCCCCTCCCCACCCTTGCTCAGGAGTTCCGAGGGTCTCACCAGCCCCTCTCTCCTTGCAGCTCCCCTCTCACCTGCTTCCCCAGGGGAGGCTCTGAGGAGCCAGAGGAGACTGAGCAGCAACATGGGTGTCAGCAGGCTGGGAGCATTACACACGTGTGGGAGGTGTGGGAGCTGTGCGCGGTGGATCCTGGTCCCAACGCGATGGACTGGAAGCCAGGTATAGAAAACCAAACAAGTTCACCTTTGAGCTGCGCAGCCTCCCTCTTGTCTCCCCACTACCCGGACCTCAGTGCTGGAGAAAGGGAGGGAACAGGAAGCTAGGGCAAGCCTACTAGGGGCCAGGTGGGAGAGCCCCACCCTTGGCCTGCCTGTCCCCCATGGCTCCATCCTTTCCAAGGACGCCTCCGCCTTCCTCCCCCTGCCTCCTGGAGAGCACACGCCAGAACAAAGCCACAGCTGTGGGACGAAAATGCTGCTTTGGCGTTGAAGGCAGTGGTGGGCGAGGTTTTTTGTTTGGTTGGTTTTGTTTTGTTGCTGCTGCTGTTTTGTTTTGTTTTTTGAGACAGGGTTTCTCTGTGTAGCCCTGGCTGTCCTGGAACTCACTCTGTAGATCAGGCTGGCCTCGAACTCAGAAATCCGCCTGCCTCTGCCTCCCAGTGCTGGGGTTAAAAGCGTGCGCCACCACAGCCCAGCGGCAGGAGAGTTCAAATCCCTCAGGGCCCATAGGCAAGACTGTTAGAGGCCAGTAACACCCAGGCTGGGGAGACAGAGACAGGCAGGTCCACGGGCAGCTCGCGTCACCAGTGTGGGAGCTCCAGATCAGTGAGAGACCTTGTCTGGAAAAATAAAGTAGGAAGTGAAAAAGTGAGGGGATGGGGGTGGGGAGGTGGCAGTGTGTTACGAACACACATACAGGCATGCGCGCGCGCGCGCGCGCGCGCGCACACACACAAAGTAATTTAAAAAGACAAATACAAGAGCGGTGGGGGGGGGGGGTCTTTGGAGGAGGAAGGGTTGGGTGGGAGGAGGATGAGACAAGAGTAAACAGTGAGCTGGGCAGTGGTGGCGCACACCTGTAATCCCAGCACTTGGGAGGCAGAGGCAGGCGGATTTCTGAGTTCGAGGCCAGCCTGGTCTACAGAGTGAGTTCCAGGACAGCAGGGGCTACACAGAAAAACCCTGCTGGGGGCGGAAAGGCGGGGGGGGGGGGAGTTGACAGTGGAAGATATACAATCAAAGTACATTACTCAGCATATATACCATATACCACATACGAAAGCGTGCAAGAGCCCGTTCTAAAAGAGAAAAACAGAATGTGATTTGATTTTTTTTTTCTTTTAATCTGGCTGGCACTGGGGATCAAACCCAGGGGCCTCCGGAATGTTTGCAAGCACTGAGCTGCATAGCACCGAGCCATCTGTGGTGATTCTGAAAGAGAGGCTGGGAGACAGCTGAGCAAGAGCAGGTACTGCTCCTGTGGAGGACTCCGGTTTGCTTCACAGTACCTGTATGAGTTGGCTCATGGCCATCTGTAACTTTCGTTCCAGTGGATCTGTAACCCTCCTCTGACCTCAACGACTCCCACATGGACGCAGTGCACATACGCTCACTCAGGTTAAATAATCGCCCACCCCACAACCTCCTGCCCACCCTCTTCTCTGTTCAGGCAAGCATGCCCACAGACGTATGGTGCCCTCTGGTTAATTACAAAAAAAAACAAAAAACAAAAAAAAAAAACTGGCAGCAACCCAAGCTGGATTATTGCCACCTCTGCAAGACAATGAGGGCTGGGTGTGCGGTGATTGTGTAGGCCTGCTCCAGACCCTTGGTTCAACCTTGGTGGGGGCTGGGGGTGGGGAGTGACACCAGGAAATCATAGAATAGCCACCCTATGGACTACCATGCTCAACTCAGAAAGAAAAGGCAGGAACACCAGGTGTGTGGTACACATACCATCTTGGGAGGTGGAGGCAGGGGGATTGTGAGCTCCAGACAAGTCTGGAGTACATTGTGAAAGGGAGGGGGAGGGGAGGACAGAACACAGAAGGTGGGGAGGAGGAAGGGGGAGGGGATGGAAAACCTAGGTAGAAGTGAGTCACTGGGGCAGATCATTGTCAGAGATAACTGTCCCAGGCCGCTGTCTGTCTCTCTTCCTTGGCTTCCTAGTCTCCTGCACCACACCATCCTGTGGCAGGCGATGCTCCGAGACCTCTAAAACAGTGAACTCAAATAAATGCTTTTCCCTTCAGTGGTCTCCATCAGGGATTTGGTAACTAATACACAAGTTGAGGCTTAGCGGGAGATCTTTGAGCTATCCGGGCATGCCCACAAAGGCAACCCCAACATCTTCCCTCTTTCTCCCACCGAGCCATGAGGTAAGCAACAGCCTCCTCTACCCTGGTGCTTTGAGATGCTCCACCTCACCAGTAATCCCCAAACTTCCGTCAGGATAGTGAACACACATGCATGTGGAGCCAACCTGAGTTCAGTTCCCAGTGTGGACGTGAGGTGGGTCCGAATCGCCTGTAACCTCAGCTTTGAGGAATCAGGCTTCCCCTTCTGACCTCTGTAGATAACTGTATTCATACATATACTCTCCCATACACACACACACACACACACACACACACACATATACCACACACACACACATACATGCACACATACATAGACACACACACATGTGCATACACACACAGTCATAAATAGAAAAAATTTAAATAAATAAATATTTTTTGTTATTAATATTATTTGAGACTGAGACAAGGTTTCCATGTGTATCCCTGGCTGTCCTGGAACTCACTCTGTAGACCAGGCTGGCCTGGAACTCATAAATCCACCTGCCTCTGCCTCCTGAGGGCTAGGATTAAAGGCATGAGCCACTACTGCCTGGCCTGTACCTTTCTTTTTTAGACGAGGTCTCTCTAAGTCTTTTAAATCTGTCCTGGCCACTGTACTGTTTACCTTTGACAACTTGAAAGTAATTAGAAAGTGTATTTTCTTTGGTTGGTGGTTTGGTGAGAGGGTGGAGGAGCACCTTCATAGAGGCAAAGGGGAGGAAGGAGAGGAGGGATGGGATGGGGGGGATTTGTGGAGGGGTAACCGGGAAGGGGGATATCATTTGAGAATGTAAATGAATAAAATGATTAACAAACAAAAAAAGAAAGTGTATTTTCTGTGTGTGTTTGAAGGTAATTAGAAAAAAATATGGTTTATAGTTGAAGGCACAGCTTAGTGGTAGCCTTCTAGCCTACTATGCATGAGGCTCTGGGTTCAATCCCCAGTAACATAAGAAATAGATACATTTTTCCATTTTCATGTGCATGTATGTGGCATGTATGTTTTTCATGTGTGTAGACACATGTATGGGGATATTCATGCCTGTGTGCATACATGTACATGGAGGCTGAAATTATGTCAGGAATCATGCTCCGTTTCTTTCCTGCTTTATTCACTGAGCTAGGGCAGCTCAGTCAAACCCAGAGCTCACTGATATGACTACTCTTCTAGCTGGCTTTCTCTGAAGGACCCCATCTCTACCTCCAATCTTCCAAGACTGGCATCAGGGGCTTCATCTACATGTGTTCTGGGGATCCAAACTCCAGCCCTAATGTTTGTGGGAGCATTGCCAGTTAGCAGTCCCTACTGCCATAGAAAATTTGTCTTAGATTTTGTTGTTCTGGTTTTTTGAGGCAGGATCTTTCTATGTAGCTCAAGCTACTCCAGCCTCCCAAGTCCTGGGATTATAGATGATCCCTAGAAGTTTGAGGAGGCCAGTCTGATCAACAGACTAAGTTTAAGACCAGCCTGGGCTATATACTGAGATACCACATCAGAATAAAAAAACAAACAAAAAATAAGAGCAGAGTCTGTGAGATGGGTCAGTGGATAAGAGTGCTTGCCACCAAGTCTAATGCCTGAGTTCAGTCCCTGGAGCCTACGATGGGAGAATCCTGAAAGCTAGTCTCTGAGCTCCACATGAGTGCCAGCATACACATGTGCCCTTCCTAACACACAGGGTTTTTAAAAAATGAATATAGCTACCTCCTTAGTGATCAGTCTAATAAAAAGTAATAAAAACTATTAATGGGGGCTGGAGAGACGGCTCAGCGGTTAAGAGCACTGACTGCTCTTCCAGAGTTCCTGAGTTCAATTCCCAGCAACCACATGGTGGCTCACAACCATCTGTAATGGGATCTGATGCCCTCTTCTGGTGTGTCTGAGGACAGCTGCAGTGTACTCATACAAATAAAAATAAATAATAATTTTCTAAAAAACCATTAATGATTTACTTTGTATTTGTTAATTGCATGCATATGTGAAGGGAGGTCTGCTTGCATGTGAGGGCACGTGCCCCAGAACCATGAAGAGGACATTGGTGCTCCCTGGGATGGTGCTCCCTGGGATGGTGCTCCCTGAGATGGTGCTCCCTG
>JADRCD010193191.1:4017-16250 GCA_019843815.1 Montemys delectorum | reverse complement strand
GAGAGAGAGAGAGAGAGAGAGAGAGAGAGAGAGAGAGAGAGATTTCTCTCTCAAATATTATACATATTATCATATGTATAATTATTTTATCATATATAGGATATATATGATATGTGCGTATGTATATACACACATGTATATATATACACACACACAGAGGATAATATGTGTAACACACACACACGCACGCACACTTATATGAGAGAGAGAAATATCTCTATACCATAGCTTACATATGGACATAAAACCTAACCAACACACAGGGCTAAAGCCACCATGCTGACACACAAGTGGGTCTATATCCAAGCTTGTGGGGGATAACGCAGGATGTTCATGAGTTTAAAGCCACCCTGAGCTATACAGGGAAAACCCTGCCATGAAACCAAGGCAAATAGTAGGCTCCACAGCAGCCTGGTCGATAGTGAGACTCTGAGGGTCAAAGGGAATCTGTCTCAGAGAGAGAGAGAGAGAGAGACAGAGAGAGACAGAGAGAGACAGAGAGAGACAAGAAAGAAAGAATAAAAAGGTAAAGTGGGAAAAGAGAAAGGAAGTGAGAAAGAAGATCAGTAAGGAAACAAAAATGAAAATGTTGCTGGGCGTTGGTGGCGCACGCCTTTAATCCCAGCGCTTGGGAGGCAGAGGCAGGTGGATTTCTGAGTTCGAGGCCAGCCTGGTCTACAGCGTGAGTTCCAGGACAGCCAGGGCTACAGAGTGAGTTCCAGGACAGCCAAGGGTTACAGAGAAATCCTGTCTCGAAAAACCAAAAAAGTCTTACAAAAAAAAAAAAGTCTTATTTTTACTGTCTTTCATACAAAGTACCATATAGCCCAGGCTGGCTTTCAACTCCATACACATAGTGGAAGATGAACCTGAACTCCTAATCCTCCTGCCTCTACCTCCCATGTGCTGTGATTTTATAGATGTAGACATCCTGCTCAGTTTTTTACTGTCAATTTGACTCAAACCTGAGTCACCCAGAAAGAAGGAAACTCCACTTGAAGAGTTACCTAGATCGGACAGGCCTGTGGGTATGCTATGGGGGTTGCTTTGGCTGTTAATTGACCCAGCCCACTGTGGGCAGTGGCATTCCCTAAGCAGATGGTCCTGGGCTGTCTAAACAGCTACCTGAGCAGGAACTTGTGAGCAAAGCAGAGAAGCAGCCAGCACACAGCATTCCTCTACGGGTCCTGCCTGGAGGTTCCTACCTGGGGTTCCTGCCCTGGACTTCCCTCAACACAACTGTGATCTGTAAGTATAAGCTGTACAAGCCCTTTCCACCCCAAGTTGTTCTTAGCCAGAGCATTTCCCTACAGCCAACGGAGACCAAATTGTAATGGTAATCCACCACATGAAGTTCAAAACTTGGTTCTCTGGAACATTAACAAACTGGACAAAATTGGATTTAGATGGATGGACTAAGAAATAGTGTTGAGGGGCTGGTGAGGTGGCTCAGCAGGTAAGAGCACTGACTGCTCTTCCGAAGGTCCTGAGTTCAAATCCCAGCACCCACATGGGGGCTCACAACCACCCGTAATGAGATCTGACGCCCTCTTCTGGTGTGTCTGAAGACAGCTACAGTGCGCTTATTTATAATAATAAGTAAATCTTTGGGCTAGAGTGAGCAGGGACTGAGTGAGTGGGGTCTACCAGAGTGAGTGGGACCGACCGGAGCGAACAGAGGTCCTAAAAAGTCAATTCCCAACAACCAGATGAAGGCTCACAACCATCTGTACAGCTACAGCGTGTACTCATACACATAAAGTAAATAAATAAATAAACAAATAAATTTTAAAAGAAGAAATAGAGTTGAGAAGACTTGAATCACTAAACGATTCTGAAGAAATGAAAAGGGTTGTAAGAGTATAGCAAAAACCACATGTCAAACACATTGAAAAAAAAAAACCTAAATAGAATTATCAAAATCCTAGAATCACAGGCTCAAGAGCCCCCTGTCTTGTTTTAAAGGCAGGGTCTCACTATAAAGCCTGTCTAGGCTTGAATTCACAATGTAGACCAGGCTGGCCTCACACGGAGACCTACCTGCCTCTGCCTCCTGAGTGCTTTGATTAGAGGGAGGTGTCACAATACCTGGCCTGACCACTGTGGTGGGAGTCAGAAAAATAACTCGTGGGACGGGAGTTTTCTCCTTCTATCGTGTGGACCCAAGGACTGAACTCGGGTCATCAGGACTGGCGGCAAGCACTTCCACCTGCGCAGCCATTTTGCCAGCTTGTGGCTTTTAAATTAAGAGGGAAAATCTGAGACATGTATAGGACCTATTGTATATGTTTTGCTTGTGAATGTGAGTCAGAGGCAATTCCAGGCTCTGTGTCAGAGGAGAGCTGCCTCAATGCACCTTCTGGGAACAACGGCTTGTTGTCTGTAAATCTGTGTAGGAAGAAAAGTTTTTATTCTCTCTCTCTCTCTCTCTCTCTCTCTCTCTCTCTCTCTCTCTCTCTCTCTCTCTCTCTCTGTCTCCCTCTCTCTGTCTCCCTCTCTCTGTCTCTCTCTCTCTGTCTCTCTCTCTCTGTCTCTCTCTCTCTCTTTCTCTCTCTCTCTCTCTCTGTCTATCTCTCTCTCTTTCCCTGCCCCCCCAGACAGGGTTTCTCTATGTAGCCCTAGTTGTCCTGGAACTCACTCTGTAGACCAGGCTGGCCTCAGACTTACAGAGATCCTCCTGCCTCTGCCTCCCAGCCAGAGCCACACAGAGAGATTCTGTCGAGGATCAGGGGGAGGTAATATATACGTGTGTGTGTGTGTGTGTGTGTGTGTGTGTAAGTATACATTAAAAAGTTTGTCAACAGAGGCAGGGAGATGGCTCACTTGGGTAAAGGCGTTGGCCACCAAGCCTGACAACCCGAGTCAGATCCCCAGAATCTACGTGCTAGAAAAAGAGGACCTCTGACCTCCATACAGGCAGGCTGCAGCACACATGTGCCCCTCCCCATGCTAAATACGTAAGTAAATGTGAAGCTTTGTAATTAAACCTTGACAGCATAAAAATAGTACCTGGGGCTACTTGGAGAAATTAGGCTGGTGATTAAGCAAGGCTGGAATTTTCGGAGAGAGCTTTCTCAGAGAGCCACAGAGCTCAGTTAAAGCTGATTAGTCAATTAATAAATGTATTAAATGGTTTAACAGTACAAAGGTAAATACCTAGAGAGATAATAAAATCTAACGATAAGAGAGGAAGTGCAGGTGGGGAGTTGGGGGGGGAGGGCAGAGTGCTAACAACATTACAACATTCCTCACGTTAGAAAAGTCAATAGACAGTCAGGCGGTGGTGGCACACGCCTTTAATCCCAGCACTTGGGAGGCAGAGGCAGATGGATTTCTGAGTTTGAGGCCAGCCTGGTCTACAGAGTGAGTTCCAGGATAGCCAGAGCTATACAGAGAAACCCTGTCTCGAAAAAAACAAAAACAAAAATAAAAACAAAAACAAAAAAAAGTCAATAGATGTGGCTAAGGAAGTTGAGTTATGTAACGGGCCGCCAAGATGGTTCAATGGGTACAGGCACATTATACCAGGTCTAAGAACATGAGGAGTTTGATCCCTGGCACCCACATGGTGAGGAGAGAGCTGATTTCTGAAAGTTGTCCTCTGGTTCGAGGCCAACCTGGTCTACAGAGTGAGTTCCAGGACAGCCAGGGCTACACAGAGAAACCTTGTCTCGAAAAACCAAAAAAAAAAAAAAAAAAAAACAAACAAACAAAAAAACAAGTTGTCCTCTGAACTCCTTCATTCATACCATCATACACTATGGTACTCTCATGTTCACACACACACACATTAAATAAATGTAGCTATAAAAACAACACAATTGCAGATGTAACTCTTGTCATTGCCTAGCCCACTGTCCCTTGAAGTGTCCCCAAATAAACCTGATTTTTTGCCACCAAAGGAACAATTGAACCATCATGACATGGAAGTTTCCCTAGGCAAAATAACAAGAACAAGATATCAACTAAGAAATTATGCTGGGTGCAGTGGGGCCGGGTGCAGTGGGGTGGGTGCAGTGGGGCCAGGTGCAGTGGGTCAGAGTAGGGGTGGGTGCAGTGGGGCGGGTGCAGTGGAGCTGGTGCAGTGGGGCGGGTGCAGTGGAGCTGGTGCAGTGGGGCTGGGTGCAGTGGGGCCGGGTGCAGTGGGGCTGGGTGCAGTGGGGTTGGGTGCAGTGGGGCTGGGTGCAGTGGGGTGGCACACACCTTTAATCCCTGCTCGTGGGAGGCTGGGGTTGGGGAGAGTTGTGAATTCCTGCAAGCCCTTGGTGACCCTGTCTGAGAAAATAAATAAATAGATAAATAAATAAATAAATAAATAAATTTCTAAGGACTAGGGATGAGGCAGCTTCCTTGGTAGAGCACTTGCTAGCACGTCTAAAGTCCTGTGTCCTGGTTGGGTGTGGTAGCATAATGATCCATGGGAGATAATTACTGAAAATCATGCTGATTAAGCCAATTAAAAGTTAGGAGCCTGCTTTCCTTTTTTCTTTTGAAGGGAAACAGAGGAGTCGTTGATCTAGGCGGAAGGGGAGTCTGGGGGGAGGGACTAATAGGAGTGGAGAGACAGGAAACTGCACAGTCAGGTTGCAATGTAAGAGAGAAGAAAAAAAAATTAAAAGGTAGAGGGGAGGGTAAATCTTTTTTATTGGTAACCAGACTGGAGCGGGCTTGTGCTTCAAGCCCTGGCGTCCAAGCTCAGTGATCCAGAGTTTTTGAAGGCAAGACAGCCCATAAAAACCATAACTTGCACAAAGTTAGATAAAGCGCAGAGTAACCTTGAGACGTTCATTCCTGACAGAATGTGGTAGTTATTTTAGACATCACTTGCTAATTATATTGGTTACTACATCCAGACCCTGGTCACAGCCATGGAAATCCCAGATGTGTTGCTGAGATAGACGTGGTTGTGGGGAAAGAAGGTAGAGAGATGAGAAATGTCAGAGCAGCCACAATGGGAAGGAGGGACATGATGACGCGGCCGTCGTCCTTTGAGTGGCGCACACCGTAAACCTAGAACTTTCCCCGAAGTGGAGATTAGGACGATCAGGAAATCATGGTCATCCTTGGCTATGTGGCAAGTGTGAGGACAGCCTGAGCTAGCCAAAAATGGTGTCCCCTGAACAAAGAAGTCAAAATTCCTCTCAAAACTGGATGGAAGAGTGGAGCTGGGGTCTCCTAACACATCCCTGGCTTCCTGCCTGCTCTCAGAACCCAGGTTCTCAAAAGCTCGGGGCATCCTGACAGGGTTTCTGTTTACAGGTTAGCCGTGCATCTTGGATGTCTGCTTGAGAACAGCTAAATGAGGTCAGGTGAAGTGCTATCCATGCGCAACAGCTGAAGAGCTACTCTGAGCCCAGTCTACAGGTATCAGCAGGCCAACTGAGAGTCACGTCGGAAGCCAAGGTTGCTTACATGACTTTGTGGCTCTAGAGACATCCAGCATGCACACCGAGAGGCGCAGGAAAGAGAAGACCTGCCTGAGACTTCTCTGCCTTTCCCTGGGGAGCTTTCAGAGTCAGCCTTGTGTGTGGCCTGGTATCCTAGGGCCAGCTAGTGCTCCTAGCTTAGCATTTCTGTGATGTTGGGGGTACCAAGGTGGGGTGTTGAGTGGCCCTCACTCATTGTTAGTTCCATATTAGGACATGGGGAGGGTCTCCTTTGCTAATGAACTCCCCCAACACACACACACACACACACACACACACACACACACACACACAAACATGCCACCAAATACCATCTTATTTAATTCTTACTCAGACCATCTCGGGAGTCGGTCTTTGTTATCAAGGCAATGGAGCAGGCAGGAAGCCAAGCCAGGCAGAGACATCACCCACAGACTATGACCACTTACTTCCCTAGGTTTCATCAGTTAGTAAGTGGGATGCTCTGGACTTTATAGGAGAACTCTAACCTTGAAGCCAGGGTGTTTAGTGAACCAGGCCTTCTGTGACTTCAGAACAGTACCTCCCAGGGCTGGGGAGATGCCTCTCATTAAACTGATGGTCAGGCGGGGTAGTGGTGGCACATACCTTCAATCCCAGCTCTTGGGGGGCAGAGGCAGGGAGATTTCTGCCTCGAGGCCAGCCTGGTCTACAGAGTGAGTTCCAGGACAGCCAGAGTTATACTGAGAAACCCTCAAAAAAACCTAAATAAATAAATAAATAAATAAAGTGCTGGTCATACAAGTGTAAGAGCCATAATTCGTAACCTCAGATCCCAGACAAATGCTAAGTGTATGTAGTAGGCTACCTGGTTCGTAAGAGGAGCCACATCAGTGAGCTCTGGGTTTGATTGAGGGACCTTGTCTCAGGAATAAAGTAGAAAGCCAATTAAGAATGATCCCTGACATCCACATGCTACCCACTCACATATATGTCCAAACACAACAGAAAATGTGATAAAACACTGACCAGCAGCAACTGTGGTAAGGAAAGGTTCACTTGGCTTAGAGGTTACAGTCCATCATCTAGGGAAACCAAGGCAGAGCCCAGAGGCAGAAACGGAAGCACAGATCACGGAGGAGCACTACTTTCGGGCTTGCTGTCTTAGCTTCCACAGACAGCCCAGGCCTATCTATGGAAGGACGGGCACCACCCACAGTGGACTGGACCCTCCTACATCAGTTAGCAATTAAGAAAATACCCCACAGACATGCCCACGGGTCAATCTAATGGAGGCAGCTCCTCTGCTGAGTTCCCCACCCAGTTATGTCTAGGTTTGTGTCGAGCTGGTGAAACCATGACAGCCCTCTTTCCTCATTTTCACTCTATCTGTATGTCTCTCTACTTCTCAGGTTCTCTTGAGCCTCGTTGGTACGGGGTAGGGGGAGGCTCACAGATTTGAACTTGTAGATGACTAGTGTCTTCAGCGTTTTAGGTAGGGATGCGGGTGCAGGATATCCAGTTCTGGAGGGAGAACTGTGGATAACTGTGTTTTCTGATGTCCTTTCCTTGTTTTCTAGGACCCCATGGCTTTTATGATGGCTAGATCTGTCAACTTGACACAACCTAGACTCACCTGGGGAAAGAATCTCCGTGAGGGATTACTTATATTGAGTTGGCAAGGATCTCTGTGGGATTGTCTTAAGGCAATTGGTGTGGAAAGACTTAGCCCACCTTGGGCGGCACCATTCCCTGAGCTACGTACGTACATAAGGGTGGAGAAACCTAGCAGGGCAAGCGAGTGAACTACATGCATCCCTTTATCTCTGCTCTCTCGGCCATGGATGTGATGTGACTAGCTGCGCCCTCCTACTGTGATGACCGCACAGTAATGGATGGTAACCTCTAGCGGTAGCGCTAAAATAATCCCTTCTCTATTGCGCTGCTTTTTTTCCTTAGGGTGTTTCATCATTGCAAGAGAAATGAAGGTAGGATGGCTCTCAAAGATTGAGATTCCAAAACAGAGAATCCTTCCAGATCATTCCATGCCCCCTCTGGAGGGGGCAGGGACAGAAGGGAGGGCCTGAGAGCCACAGGTATCCTGCTAAGAGAGGAAGGTAAAAGGAGGTGACCTTAAGCATAAATAAGTACTAAAGCCCCACTCTCCTCCGCCACCCAAACTTGCCCACCCGCCCCTTCCTCCCCAACTCACAGGGAAACCCCAAGAACTCAACAACAGCAGTGAGGTGGGAAATCCTAGGGCAGGTGGCGACCAGCAAGCATTTTATACCACTTCCTTGCTAGGAAAGGTATAGGCAGAGCCAGAGAAGGGTAAAGCTTCAGAGAAGATCTGGCCCACGACAAGTGGAAGCTACAGCAGGGGGGAGAATTCGCTCAGAGACTCTGAGAGCCATCTCAGAGTCTGCGTTAAACTCCTTCTTTTAACTCCGTGATGGTAGTCTCTCACCTCTCCTGGGTACAGTGGCAAATAGCTGCTTTACCTTTGAGCTGCACTGACGTTATAGCTCAAAGGTAAAGCACTTGCCCAACATGCATCTGACCAGATGACCCAACTCCCATCCCCGGAACCCACATGGTAGAAAGAGAGAACCCACTCCCAAAACTTACCCACTGACCACCACATATGCGACACGCCGCACTTGTGAACACACACACACATACACACACATACACACACATGTATAAACACACACACACACGGATGTAAATAAATATCAAAATGCAATGTTTTAAATAAGATAAAAAGATGTTCCAAAGTGGTATTCCCACCATTATATAAAAGATAGTCCCCCTCAGCCATCTGAGTTTCAAAAGTGTGATCCAAAGTTAAGGCTTCTTCTGAAGTAATGGGACACTGTCTTCCCTGACTTCCCTGTGCTGGGCGGGGATAAAAACTCAGGGCTTTCCTCATCCTAACCAATATCCTCTACCACTGAGCCGCGCCCCCAGCCCCTCACTGGAGGATTCTAGGCAGGGGCTCTATCATTGAGCCACACCCCTACCCTTGAATTTTAGGACAATCTTAAGTACGAGACATAGAAAACAATGAGCAGAGAAAGGAATGTACCTTGCCTGGCCTCAGGTTCCCCACTCTTGTACAGCCACAACCTAGATTCAATGCAGTCACTCAATGGCTGCTTTGGACACCCGCCCCAGTCTTGGGCAGAACAAACCTAAGATGAATTTGGCCCGAACCCAGCCCTCTTATCCTGCCCTGGAAGAACCTAAGTCAGGACCTAGTGTCCCCAAAATAGAACTTCCCTGTTTAGGACCTCTTGTCCAACATCTCTCCCACTCCACAGTGCCCTCAAAGACCTCCATTAAGGACGAGCCTTCTCTAATAGCCTTAAAAGTCCCAAACAGCGCCCTCCAGTGGACATTATGAATGTTCCTCCTCCAACAGGATCACATATCTCAAACATCGCCCCCTAGTGGACGACTCAGGCATGGCATGAGTACCCATGCCAATCCTAGAGCACCAATTAGGGGAAGGGAACAGGGGTTACAAACTTGGGATGCGGCTGAAAGAAATGGGGGCATCTTCCAAAAGATTTTGAATGTGTTTCAGACCTGCGATGACAAAAACAAAGGAAGATGTCATTTAGCATTTAGCAAATAAGTAATGCCCCCTAGTATCTGCTCTTACTTCTTCCTGTTAAATAAGACAGCCAAAGGAGAGGCAAGATGGCTTAGCGGGTAAAGGGCCTTGCTACCAAGACCTATGTTCCATCTCTAGGACCCATGTGATAGAGAGTTGATTCCCACAAATTGCCTTCTGACCGCTACACATAGTCACACAAAATAAATAAATCAAATGTAATTAAAATGTTTTTAATACTGTCAAATTTTAGATCAGCGCAGACATCCAAATACAGACAATATGTCTGGACCTCCTTCATAGCAAATAACACCTTAGAATTACACCTTGGTCAGTAGAATGGAAACTCAAGGCTTGCATGTCAGTTTCCAGGAAATGGCCTTAAACGGAGCAGGAATGTCATTCATCCTGTTTGAGGGAGTGCAGATGTGATGGTCGATATTCCAATAGCCTTATTATACCATATATTGGAAGTCACTTGCTGAAGATGGTAAAGCAAGATACTGTGAAAGGGAACACCAGGTTCCTTGTAAAAGTAACTGATCCTTGATGTGCAGTGTAATGTACCAACCTCACATGGCTGTCTTCAGAGTGGTTTCCTCTTCCTCCTCTTCCTCCTCTTCTTCTTGCACTTATGTATGAGGGTGGGGTACATGTCATGATGCACATACAGAGGTCAGAGGACACCTTTCAGGGAGTTGGTTCTCTCCTTCCACCACGTGGGTCCTAAGTATGGAACTTCACTTATGATGTTCGGTGACAAACGTCTTGACTGACTGGGTCATCTCACCCACCTCTTCCTGTCCTTTTGCTTACTAAGCTGTCTAAGCTATTATGGATTTATGATAGCCCTGACGTCCATCGATAGCTTACTCTTGTTCCAGGATCTTTCCTTCAGTGAGACAAACTCATAATGACAAAGGTCAATTGCCCAGCGTCATCTGTTTTTGGAACAACTAGACAAAGGAACAAGATATCCTAACTAACTGGACCCTGTTTATGGACTAAAAGTCTCTGAGCTTCAAGACTGGACAGGACTGGGTTCATTCGTCTCCCATTTCCCTTCATGGTTTTAATAATCTAGCGTCACCATGCTCAGACGCCGCGTCAAACTCTTTCTCTTCCACAGCAACAGTTACATACTCTGTCTGTCCCTCTCCCCAGAGACACCAGAAAAGAGATAATCAAGGGTTGGTCCCACCCCAATCCTCAAGGTCCGAATGGCAGCCTCTGGCGCCACCTGGCGATAGTGTCATAAGTCAGCATGGACCCGTCGCGGGTGAGCTGGACTGCAGAGGAGTTTCCCGGCATGCAGTGGCCAGGTTCTCCAGGGACAGGGGGTTGGGGGAGTGGCGGGGGCTGGAGGGTGGATGTCGCAGTTTGGAGAGATGAAAATCGCACATCTGGGCGAGGTTGGACTCTGCGCTGGTGTCTCCTGGGCCAGCCTTTTGCAAGACAGCGCGCCCTTGCCCCTTGCACAGAGGAAGTGACCGATGAGGGTCTGAGGCTCGAGGGAAAGCTCCCGGCGTCCACAGCGAGCATGCGTGCACGTGTCTCTCCTACCCCCATCGATCCACGCAGCGCCCCACATCGCGTGCGCGCACGCACGTCCCCACGCTCGCGCGTGCAGGTCATTCACCCACGCAGCAGCGGCCGGCAGGCTCCAGAGCCAGATGCCCCCACCCACCCACCCACCCACCCCGTGAGCCAGAGGTCCCTTTCATGTCGTGGTCTCGCGTGGGCACAAAACTGCACACTTCCCACAGTCACTAGGGTGCACTAGGTGGGAGACTCCCTAGAAGGCTGGGCGTGTGGTCTACGGGACTCCCAAACAGGCTAGGGGCTCCAAGGGCAGGCCGCTCCCACCTGCTAGCCACAACGACCAATGAAAGCTTGGCCTAGTGATGTCATGGCCCAGCCGGACCCTTGTGATGACAGCCGGAGGTCACCGGTCAGGGGAATGAGCTCAAGCCCACCCTAAGGGTTCCGGAAGGAAGTTTCCGCTGCTGCAGCAGAGTGCAGCCTCTCTCCCCACAGCCTTCTGCGTGCCACTGTGTGGCCTGGCTTCTCAGCTGTCCCCGTGTCACCTCTTCTTGCCCTCAGGGGTCTTTTCCTATAAAGATGAGCCTGTGTTTCTGTTATCTGTTCCCACAGGTGTCCTTTCGTCTTCACAGAGATGCCCCACGTCATCTTTCCTACCAGTGTGAGCTGAGAGGGTCTTTAGCCAGGCTTTCTCGTGTCTCTTCTCTTATCGCCCCCCCCCCCCCCCCCCCCCCCCCCAATGCTTTGTCGTTGTTACAGATGCCAACTATTAGGCCTCAGATCTTTCTGGATTAAAGCTGTCAGTGTGTTCTTCCGTCCGTGAAAGTCGGTCTGTCTGTGACTTGTCACCGCAGGAGACTGTCGCCTGTGTGAGCGGTGTCTGGTGTCTCCGCAGGCTGCGGTCCGTCTATCTGTCACGTGGGTGTCTGCCCCGCCGCTGCGGGTCTGCGGGTCTGTCGGTCTGTCTGAATCCTACCACTGGAGTGTGTCTGGGCCCCCGCTCCCCGGGGTCTCCGAGCTTGAAGGGAGGGAGGAGGGGAGGTGGCAGCCCGGGGGAGCGGGGAGGGGCGGGGGCGGAGACAGTGGGCGGGCGGGGGCGCCGTGCGGCCCGGAGGGGTGTGTGCGGGGGGCCGGAGGCGGCTGTCACTGTCGGCTCAGCCTGCGCCGGGGAACATTGGCCGCCTCCAGCTCCCGGCGCGGCCCGACCCGGCCCGGCTTGGCCGCCTCAGGTGAGTCTCCCAACCCACCCGGGACCCTCCACCGGCTCGGGACCAATCCGCATCCCGGGGGAAACGTGCGATCCTGGAATGATCGAAGCCCCCATCCCACCCTACCCCACCCCATCCCCAGAGCTCCTACTGCACCTCCTGCCCCGCAGGGCCTGCCCAGAGGGGCCCCTCCACTGCCTCGCACTCCTCTGAAACTCTCGCTAGCAGCTGCATACTTACTGAGGATGCTCGCTGGGCCGGCTGCTGCCTCTGCGCTCCCTTCTTGCGGGAATCCCCTGAAGGCCCCTTCCCCACTCTCTCCAAAGTCTGGGGACTCTGGAAGACGCCCCCCTATTTGGGGCGGAGCCCAAACTGCGCAGGTTACTGACATCCCGAATGCACCACCTCCCCATCCCGAGGGCCGCAACCCCAGCATCCCTACCCAGCTGAGCCCCTTGCCAGCTCCAGGACCCCTCCTGC
>JADRCD010193190.1:6614-19961 GCA_019843815.1 Montemys delectorum | reverse complement strand
AAAAAAAAAAAATCCCAATAAAAACATCTCAAATATCTAAGTCTATATTGATACAACTTTTTTTCAGTGAGAGAGAAGGAAGGGAAATCTATTTTTACTTTGTAAAAAAAAATTATTATTATTATTTTTTATTATTATGATGAGAATAGAACCCCACTAGGGCTTTGTGTACACTAAGTAAGCATCCTACCGCCGAGCCCAGAGAACTGCCTTTTACAGAAGAGTAACAGCCGATAAATACAAAAGGGTAATAAAAACATCACAGCCACCACAATTATAATTGATACAGTTAAAAATCCCTGGTTTCAAATCTATTGAGTATACAATTCTCAGAGAAAGGTCTATTCACACAGTTTCAATGCCTAAGGACAGATTATTAACTACTTATTAATTACAAAGAGAACAGGGTGATTTTACATTAAAGATATTTGGACTATTCCACCTCGCTCAAGTTTAAATATAACCAATAATGAATAATCTGACTCATGTACCCAATTTGATGCAGTAAGAAGAAGACTACTACAGAGGATGGCATCTGTGTGGCATTATAACCAAAAATATATCACCTGTATCTACTTATAAGAGAACAATCAGATAAATCAAAGTTAGGGCTAGTCTACAAAATACTGGCCTGTACTTAAAAAGTGTTAATAGAGAAGAGTGGGAGAGATAAGCAGAGAAGGGGAGTAGGGGTTGTGGGCAGGAGAGGACAATGCTATGTAAATGCATAAAAGTTTGAAAAGGGACTGGAGATAGGTGCCAGTGGGTAAAAGCACATACTGATCTTGCAAAAGACTCAAGTTTGGTTCCTAGCACCTACATCTGATTGCTCACAACTGCCTATAACTCCAACTCCAGAGGATCTAAAGCCCTTTTCTGGCCTCAGCAAGCATCCTCACATATGGTGTATACACACAGAGAACACACACACACACACACACACACACACACACACACAAACACTATAAGTTTTATAAAGCATTCTTGGCTATGGATAGAACTTTGTACTAATGCCTCTTCCTTTGTGTGTAAGGGATTTTGTCTGGCCCAGCTTCTGTAGGTTTTGTGCATACTGCCAGTCTCTTTGAGTTCATATGTGCATCTGTTCTGTCATTCCTGGACACTGCTGTTTCCTTAAAATCATCCATCATCTCTGGTTCTTAAATTTTTCCACTTCCTTCTTCTATATAGATCTCTGAATGTTGAAGGGGAGGAGCTATGATAAAGACATCTTATTTAGGGCTGAGCACTCCAAACTCCACCTGCCTCTCTCTTCATGTTGCCCAGTTGTAGAGCTTTGTGCTAATTACCATAGAAAAAGCTTCTCTGGTGTGGGTTGAGCAAAGCATGGATCTATGGATATAGCAATGTGTCAGTGTCATTGGGAGCCATTTTATTGCTGTGCTCATATAGCAGAATAATAGTTTTCCCCTGGGCCTTATCTAATGTCAGATTCCTGGTCTCATTAACAATATCAGGTATGGAGGCTGGAGAAATGGCTCAGATGTTAAGAGCACCGACTGCTCTTCCAGAGGTCCTGAGTTCAAATCCTGACAACCACATAGCTGCTCACAACCATCTGTAATGGGATCTGATGCACTCTTCTGGTGTGTTTGAAGACAGCTACAGTGTACTCATATAAATAAAATAAATAAATCTTAAAAAAAAACCCTTAATATCGGGTATGGGTTTCATCCCATGGAGTAGGCCTTACGTCCCACCAAACAGCAGTTGGTTACTTCTAGAGTATTCATGCTGCTACTTGTACCAGTGGGCATATCTTGTAGGCAGTTTGTTACTACAGTTCACAGGGTTTGTAGCTGGGGGAGACTGATGATTATTTTACTTCTTTAGTAGTATATATAACACCTTCTACCACTATGAATGCTAGCCAGTGGGAGTGATGCTTCCAGTTGAGTATCAACTAGATTTCCCTAGTATCAACTAGAATTCTAGTATCTGCCTATGAATCCTGTTTTCCTAACTAGGCTGCTTTGGCTGACTTCAGTGGGAAAGGATGTGGCTAGTCCTGCAGTGACTTGAGGTGCCAGGGTGGGGTGATACAGAGGGGGACCTCCCCCTTTTCAGAGGTGAAGGGGAGGGGTGGGGATGAGGAGCTGTGTGAGGTGGGGACTATAATCAGGATGTAAAGTGAATAAATTAGTTAATGGAAAGAAAAAAAAACCTATGAAATTCTCAAGGGATAAAATAAAAGTTTAAAATAAAGCAGGAAATAAAATAAAATAGGGATCTATTCTAAATGACAGAGATTGAAGCTTTTGCAACTGCTATCTAATCCTTGGCTGGAGATAGAAACAAAAAGTTAGAGGGAATGGTTAAGAAACCCAGGAGTGGGCTGGAGAGATGGCTCAGAGGTTAAGAGCACAGGCTGCTCTTCTAGAGGACTTGAGTTCAATTCCCAGCAACCACATGGTGGCTCATAACCATCTATAATGAGATAGAGTGCCCTCTTCTGGCCTTCAGATATACAAGCAGGCAGAACACTGAATACATATTAAATAAATAAATCAAAAAAAGAAAAAGAAAAAGAAAAAAAAAAGAAAAGAAACCCAGGAGCACATAAGCAGCATGCTAGGTGACACAGCCTTGCCTGAAGTCACTGTGATCACCATGAAGAAGTTATGTAGAATTCTTTCTTTCAAAGAGACACTAATGACACATTCATGAGTGAAGTGACGTGACACTTGCAACTAGCTCTGATATGCTTTAGGAAGAAAAAGTGTGTTGTGTAGGAATACAGAAAAAAGGCAGGTATTCAATGTGTGAACAACTGGTGAATTAAGTAAAGAATATGTGAACGTTTACCAAGGGAGTCTAACTTTTTATAGTTTTTGAGACTTCTCAAAATAAATTTGGACAAAGAAAAATGATGGATATTATTTAATAAATTAATAGTTATTGCCTCTACTTAATGAAGATAATATTAATGCAACTGGGCAAAAAAAAGTTTAAGTAAATATCCTAGGGTTAGTTTTATAAGCATGTGTCTATCCTAGGAACAGTTATTAAGAAGTTACTCCTAAAAGGGTGTGAAACTAAACAACTAGCTTTGGGAGAGTCTGGTAGTTAGTACTTGGGGGTGGGAGGTGTTCCTTATTCATTCTTATTTTCATGTCACAAGCAGATTCAGGAGGCACGGCCACCCGAGAGGAAACAAGATGAGCGCTGCTTACTGCAACATGCTGCAATGCTGTGCTGTGCTGTGCTTACAGGTGTCACTACCAAACAGAAAAGCTGCGGCTTCTGCCATCAGCTCTAGAGCATTTTCCCCCCAAAAGGAATGCTTGGAAAAGTATTTCTTATATTTTGAGGTTTCATGGAATGTTTGGATTAAAAAGTAGTTGTCATTTAAGCTTATAAGACTAGAAATGAACTGGCTTGGACATCTTACTGATTCAAAAGGAAGATACAGTTGAAGGCTACAAACGAAAAGGAAGCAGTTATGACTGCAAACCACGTGGGAAGGAGGTGCTGAATCGTGAGCAAGAACACCACTGTGCCTCTTCTCTGTCTGTGTGAACTTTGAGGTCTTACACAACTCATGGCTGCCATTATTTCAAACACACTACATATTGCTATTTCTTATTATCAGAAAACTAGTTTAGCTTTTTAATCTGTGATAAACTTCATATATGATTACTTCTTAGCATAAAAATCATTTATAGTTTCACTGCTATCAAATTGGCATATTAAAGACTTTATAATAAACATGAAATGGTATAAGTCCCCAAAAATTCTATGCACAGAGGAGCAGGTGACTCCTTGTTTTTACCAAGATATTCTTCCCAATTGCCCACACTGTGTACCTACACCTGCCCATTACCCTGAGGAGTCAGTGTCAGAGAAGCAATGACTTATACTGTCAGGTTGGGGGAAAAAGAGAAGTAATGAAAGAATTGACTTTCTTGTGCTCATTGAATTTAGTGTGCTACCAACTCCTACCCTCATGGAATTGCAGCCTGGCATGGGAAGGATGCTGTCAGGCCGTTTCCAATAGCTTCTCACCCAAACTCCTTTTCATGAATTCATTGTGATACTTAACATTTTGAAATTTGTTCTTTCAATTACCATTGAATTATATTTTAAAGATTATTATTATTATTATTATTATTATTACTAGTGTGTGTGTGTGTGTGTGTGTGTGTGTGTGTGTGTATGTGTGTGTTGTGCATGCATGTTACTGGATGCATGTAGATGTCAGAGGTTAACTTTCTCCTGAAAAAGGAAAGTCTAAAAAGTTGGGTCTTTCTTTCTGCCATGAGTAATGGAGATCAAACCCAGGTCACTAGGTTTGCTGTGAGAAGTGCTTTTACCTGCTGAGACATGTTACCAGCCCTAGAATTCTACAATTCTAAAAGTGTATGGAGTGTTGGTGATAAAGTAGATTCTATAGATAGAAATTTCCTTTATAGGCTTCTTTTCAGGAATATATCTGAATATAGAAGGAAGAAGTACATTTAATGAGCAAATGGAGAGAAAAATGACTTTCTTGTTTGATCTCACTCTGTAGCCCATATTGGCCTGCAGCTCATTATATGCTACAGCTCAGGCTGGACTCAAATTCATGGCAGCTCTCCTATCCCAAACTTTAAAGAGACATGAGACACTATATCAGGCAGACAACATTTTTATGATATGATAGTTTTATTGCTTGTTTCCTTCCTAAAATGTCAACTTTTCTATCTTAAGTTGTAATAAAACAGTTGTCACACAAATCAATGATCAGAGTTCCTGTATGTTTGGACTATCTTTTCAAGTAATAGACTGGGATAAACTTTTATTACTTGCCTTTTTGCATGAATATATTAAGATCCTGGATAATTAACACAAGTAAGAGGATTATTTAATGAGAGTAGTGTACACATCACTTTATATGATCTTATATTGTCTTTTGGTTTTGGTGTTTGTATGTGTTCATGTGTGTGCACGCATATGTAAGCAAGAGTGTGTTCATGTGGAGGGCCAGGGATTAATGTAGGTTAATGTCTTCCTTGTTTCTGTCTCCTTTTGTCTGAGACAGGGTCCTCAGCAATTTAGCTAGAATGGCTGACCAGCTGGCCCCCAGGATCCTCCCATCTCTGAAGTGCTTGCTTTTTATGTGGGATATAAGAGATCCAATACAGGTCTTATATATCAGGCATTTTACCAACTGAGTCATCTCCCTAGCTTAGTCTGTTGTTTTGTTTGCTTTTGAGACAGAGTCTCTATGTAGTCCTGGCTCTCCTGAAACTAATTACATAGACCAGGCTGGTCTCAAACTCACAAAGATCCTCCTGCCTCTGTCTCCTGAGTGCTGGGATTAAGGACATATGCCACCTTGCCCAGCCCCTAGCCTATAGTGTATCTTTATAATAACTAGCTTTAATTTCTAAAAATGTGTTATATATAATCAATTTTTATTGTGCTACATGTTGAAGAACTTTGTCTGAGAGACTCATCCCCTGCCCCTGCTTCTTCTGATATTTCTTTTTTCTTTTCTTCTTCCTTTCTTTCTTTTACCATTCTAAGGAAGAACTGAGTAAGTGGTGTTGAAAATTTATGCAAATGGCTTCCAGCCTAAGAACATTCTGGTTTCAAATCTCTTTACTCATTATTAACTGGAGCACGGCTGAAAAAAAGTTATATATTGGAGTAATGTAAGATTTAATGAGGAAAAGTGACAAAGAACTCTTGAGAGGGAGAAAAAAGCTGAAAAAATATTGACCTGTCTCTGTGACAATGAAGTTAGTAATCTCGGTCAGTTACTCATGTTCCAGAATCAGGCTTTTATACCGAACTGCACTGAGACACAGTGGAGAATACATACACTCTCCTCAGATAGAGGGTTCGGGGTCAATAGAACAACCCACTTTATTGGACATCTGATCATGCCAAAGCTGTAAGTGACTCAGTGTTCTATCAGCATCATGCCCTGACTTTACATGACAGATGAATAGGGCTCTAGAAAGAATCCTTTCCTGGCACGCCTACAAATGCTTCTCTTAATTATTAAAAGTGCCACCACTTGTAGTATTTTTAGAAGTTCTATCTAAACAATTTACAGCTATGAATATGTTATAAAGAAACCATTATTTTGTATACTTATAAAAGGTAAGTGTAACTCAATGAATTTCAAGACAAATTATTTCACCCGGCACGAGCAGCACTCACCTACCTTCACTAACCAACTGGCTGTTGTCCGACTGCTTGCAGGAGATGATCTTCTCTACCAGTTGGTTGTAGCTGCAGTTGCCAACAGCTTTTACAATGTCATCAATCTGAAAAACAAATGATGGTCTCACTAGTCCTGGAAAGATCGGAAACAGTAACAAAGGCCAGCCCCTCACTTTATAAGCATGTTTTCCAATAACAACACTAAATGGAAATGCTTAGGAGAAACTCAGCACAGAACCTTGAAAAGCAGTTCTATACACATTATGAAAACTACTGCAGTTATACTGTGCAAAAATGATAGCTATTACATGCAACTTTAAGACTATAAAGATGCATTTAAGCCACTATAATGCATGAGGTATTCAGGAGAAAAAATAAGAAAAATTCAGGGGTAGAGACATGACTCAGAGCTAAAAGCACTGGCTGTTTTTCCAGAGGACTGACTTATTTTCCTAGCACCCAGAGTTCCTAGCATAGCTGTCTGCAACTCCAGTTCCAGAAGCCAACATCCTCTCTTGGTCTCTGCATGCATTGCACAAACATAGTATACACACACACACATGCAGACAAAACATCCATACACATAAAACAAAAGTAAATAAGAAAGAAAAGAAAAATTTAGTGTTCAGATAAAACACAGATGTTTTCAAACAACAAGGCAGCATATGCCTGTAACCTTGGTGCTGTGCTATACTGAAGTTCATTTTTTTTCTGTAATCATATTATTTACCCATGTGCTGGGTAACTTATAGCTAGCTATACATACAAACAGGTGATCTGAGTTTCGTTTAATGTCATGTTATTCACAAGAGTAAAACTACCTGGCATTGCTATCTGCCAGGACATACATGGCATGTGTAAAATGCTGGGCATGGGACTTTTAGTGACATCCTCAGTGAAAGAGTACCAATCAAAACATAGCTATCCTTGTTAAAGTGAACTACCTCTGTACTGCCCATAATACCAGTTGCTTTTAGCAATAGATGGGGATGGAGGGCATAGGTAAATCTCTGCTATGATAGCCTCTCTTTTTCAATAGCTAATAGAGACACAATGTATTCTATCAGTTAATATTATTTATTAAGTACCTACTGTGTGCAACACACTATTCTAAAAGCTGAGACATAAAATCACATACCCATAAAATAAGCACTTATTAAGAAATAATAGTCAGTCAGGTAAATGAATAGATAATAACTGTAGTTAATGATAAATGGTAAAAACATACCAAAGGGAGAGAAAATGGTGACAAGAGGAAGAGTAATAAGTTTAGACAAGATAACATTTGACAGGAACTTTTGATATACAAAGAACCAAATATGTGAAGATTTGAGAGAACAACGTAACATGAGAAAAATAGTTCACAGTGAGTATTAATCCATTCACTACAAAACTGAGCTGGGCTGAGAGTGCAGACTTGCCTGGCATGCACAGGGCTCTGGGTTTCATGCCAGGACCTGCAGCAACATTAGCAGCTCTAAGAGGAACAAGCTGACCTGCTTAGCTAAGAGAAAAACAGCAAGTGTCACTACAGTAAAGTGAGAATGTCACAGAAAGGCAGGATGTGGTGTTAGGCAGGGTCTACAGCACAAAAACCTAGATTAAGCCAAGGCAGGATGGCTGTGGATTCACGGCCAGCCTGCACTACAGAGTGAGTGGCAGATCAGCCTGGGATACCATAGGGCCTGGTCACAAAAAAATAAAAAAAAAAACAAACAACAAAACAACAAATGCCCATTATGATTTCATCTTCTTGCAACTATACTGGTGGATGGTGGTGGTGGGGGAAAGGGAATAAAATCTGGAGTGTAAATAAATAAATAAAAGAATATTTAATAAAAAAATTGAACAAAAAAATAAGTGTGTGTGTGTGACTTTTCAAATGAGTACCAAGATAATTAATTGGTCCTGAATGATTTTTTTCAGCAAATAACAAAGCAATGGGCCATTGACAGGCAATTAAATAAACAAACAAATAAATTTAATTAAGTATATAATTATTTTTTATATAATTAAATGCAATATACATACAATTGTTAAATATTATATATTATATAATAATTGCTATATATAATATGTAATAATTACTATATGTAATTATTACTATATAAGACATACTACTAATAAAATTATTTCATAATGATATTATTAATTAACAATAAATAATAAGGGTAACAATTAATATATACTATATTATATAAAATAATATATACTATTAAATATAAATTAATTATAAATTATATATAATTAAATATAAAAAACAATTTAGAATATATAAAAATTAAATATAAATATATGTTTAGAATAACTTTCCCACATTTGTATTTACATAACTGATACATTTTTATTATATATGTATACATATGTGTATATATATTTATATATATGTACATATACATATATATACATATATATGTATATATATACATGCACATATACATACATGTTTTGCCTACATGTACGTCTATGTCCCAGAGGCACGCCTGGTGGTTGTATGGGTCAGAAGAGGGCACTGCATCCCCTGGAACTAGAGTTACAGACAGTTGTGACCTGTCTACAGTAGCCAGTGCTCTTAACCACTGAGGCACCTCTCCAGCCCCCATGTATCTATAACTCAAATTCTACTTACCTGAGGGTCTACTAACCACCCATGATACAAAGGAATATCTAGAAGATCAAAGACTATGCACTCTGGTGTGTACTCGAAAACTCGTACCCCAGTGAACCTGACATTCACGTCCAGGCCTGTCTGCAGTTTGTGCAAGATCGCCATAGCATCACTCATATTCTGAAAATAAAAAGGGAAGAAGTAGAGTTCAAAAGAATAATTACTATATTGTATGTGGTGGCATGTGCCTGTAGTCCCCATATGGTTCTCATTTGAGCCCAAGACTTCCAGACTAGTCTAAGCAACACACCAAGACCCTGTTTTGTTTTTTGTTTTGTTTTGTTTTGTTTTGTTTTAAAAAGGCCCAAGTTATTCCCATCAATGCTTTTATTTTCATTTTCTGATTTTTTTTTTCGAGACAGGGTTTCTCTGTATAGCCCTGGCTATCCTGGAACTCACTCTATAGACCAGGCTGGCCTCGAACTCAGAAATCCACCTTCAAAGTCCTAGGACTAAAGGCATGCACTACCACCACCCGGCTCTGATTTTATTTTATTCATTTCTTTTATTATAGTCCTACAGCACTAGGAATCAAATGCAGGGCTTTGTACATATTAAAATAAACCACATCTTCAGCCCTGCAGCTTACTTTCAGTCCTCCACCCTCTGCCTCCTGATCTATCAGAATGAATGATGTGATATTTGCCACAGCAAGCTTAAACAAAAGCCTGTTTTACAAGCACATTTGCAATCATTTAAAAACCTGTCAGGCTGAAGGTACAGCTTGGTGGTACAGTTAGCTTGTGTAAAGTTCTCATTAAACACCTTACAACTACAAAAATAAATAAATGAAATGAAAAATGAATCCTGTTGTCATCCGTGCACATTGTGTTTCCTTACACTGTGAAGGCCTTTATCTATTTGGCAAAGCTAGGAATTTACCACATGGGTTCCAGGAATTCAATTCTTTTATGCCCTGAATCACCTCAGTGGAATCATGGTATGTTTGCCGTAAGCCCTCAGCTAGCCTCTGTCTCAAAGTGCAACAGAGCTTTCTTTCCACTCTTCGGAAGTCCAAGCCACCATAATGCAAATGCATCCAGACTGTCTGGCATTTGAAGGGACAAACAAGCTGCTGTCACCTTCAAACACTTGTCAGATGGATCCTTAGGTCCTCCAACAGAAGTAAAATGACACCAGGATGACCACCCACTACTATGAATTTCAGTTTTGGTGTTATCAAAAAATATCTCATTGAGTTCAGTAAGAAATTATATAAACTTTATATTTGAAATAAATTGAACCTTATAATTTCATACTTATAAAATATTATTTTTTATGTGGACATAAGTAAGTAATGAGATTATAAAGAGGACTTGGAAAGAGGAAGATGAAATCTAAAGGTGTGGTGGGAGGAGGAGGAAAAAATGACATTAATGAATTCATGTGAAGCAGGAGGGGCCACTGGGGAGAAGGGGGCCAGGGAAGGGGGAGGGAATGAGAGGGTAACCTAAGAACAAGCATGAATGAAATTTCATCATGTAACACATTACTTTCTATGCTAACTTAAAAAAAAAATAAAAATGTCACTTATTGGTTTTATATACTAGAAGCAGATGTAAGATTTCATTGAGAAAGAGGTTTCTACTGCTAAAAACTGTTGGAAAAATCACTGCTCTAGGGGTGGTAGTGGCTCAGTGGTTAAGAGCAGTACCCAAATGACATCCTCACAAAGACACACATGCAGGCAAAACACCAAAGCACACAAAAATTTAAAAAGTAGTCACTGCTCTAAGCTACAAATTCTCCTAGGAATTTTTGGGAAAGTTACTGAGTGTAAACCCAGGTCCTCTGAGGTATGCTCCAGTCTTTTCTAACAAAATTTAAATCAGCATACAAAGCTGACTTTAGCTATAGATTATCTATAATGTAAGATGTTGGTTTTTCAATTGTATTACAAGATTATATGAACATTTAAATTCAAGAAACTTTGTAAGTTAACCCCAGCACGAACTCTGTGTGTTCAAGGCTAGCCTGGTCTACATTGTGAGATCTAGGCCAGCCAAGTCTACACAGTGAAACCCTGTCTCAACAAACAAACAAACAAACAAACTCTGAAAACTAGAAATGAATTTTGTTTCCTGATGTGAATTTGGGCCTGATGATTGTTTTGTTGCTCTGGTTTTTGAGACAGGGTCTCACTATGTAGCTCTGGTTGGCATGGAACTCTATACAGAACAGGTTTTACTATGCCCAGATGATCACATATTTTCAAAGTTGCTTGACAGTGAAAATGAATCTCAAGTGATGTTCATTTCCTCAACAGTAGAAATTATGACCCTCACTTCCACAAAAAGAAGTTAATTTTTAATCCCAGTTCCCAGGAGGCAGAGGCAGGTCAGCTGGTGAGTTTGAGGCCAGCCTGGTCTACAGAGTGAGTTCCAGGACAGCCAGGGCTACACAGAGAAACCCTGTCTCAAAAAACAAAAAACAAAAAAAAATTAATTTCCTTTTCTATTAACAAATACAAAGAATACTGAGGAAAATGAGGTTTGCTTGTTTCCTCCCAGCTTTGGGACTGTGCCTTTCCTACTGTGTCTCTACTGCAGAACAGGATTGCAAATGGAATGGATGTACCAAAAAAATATAGACCTGTTGAAATTATACAATTACAGAGTGTGTCCTGACAGCTTAGGCAACATTTACTCAACTTAATCTTGAGCATAACTTGAAGTCTGGCAGAGCATTTCCATGGCATGTACAAGGTATTGAATTCAATTCTCACACTGGAAAAATGATAATCACTTAAATCATACAAGAAAGGAAAAACCAATGACAAATTTACTTGAGAGTAATTTTTCAAGAAAATGCCATTATCTTGTACAGATTTATAAGATGGTACCAATAAATCACCAGCACATACATGCATAGAAAACAGGAATCCAAAAATTATGGCTTTGAGCTAAAAACTATTTTTACATTTTAAAGTGTAGGTTTTTTTGTTTTTTGTTTTTTTGGTTTTTTTTTTGTTTTGTTTTGTTTTGAGACAGGGTTTCTCTGTGTAGCCCTGGCTGTCCTGGAACTCACTCTGTAGACCAGGCTGGCCTCGAACTCAGAAATCTGCCTGCCTCTGCCTCCCAAGTGCTGGGATTAAAGGCGTACGCCACCCCTGCCTGGCTAAAGTATAGTTTTTAAGAAAAAAAAAGAAAAGAAAGAATAAGCAGTAGACTTGAACTTAAGTGGCTGGCAAAACTGAACACATTTACTCTCTAGTCCTGTATAGAAAAAGTTTCAAATCACAAAGATCAATGTGTAAATTCATAATACAGAATTACATATTTTAATATAAAAGTCATGTTTATTACCTGTTCATAATTTACACGTTGAATTTCTGAGATTTCTTTTGGCTTTGCCTCAAGCATGTAATCACCTGTAAAAAGAAATTATGAATTATTGCCTTTAAAAATATCCTTCTTCTTATAAAATATTTTAATTATAAACTTTAAAAATATATATATAAGTACACTGTAGCTATCTTCAGACACACCAGAAGAGGGCATCAGATCCCATTACAAATGGTTGTGAGCCACTATATGGTTGCTGGGAACTGAACTCAAGACCTCTGGAAGAACATTCAGTGTTCTTAACTACTAAGCCATCTCTCCAGTCCCTAACTATAAACTTTTAAACATTGCAGCAACAGGTTGCTTTTAAAGTTGGTCCCTTAGCTCTATCCAGAGAAAGTCAAAGTGAACTGTTTACCTTAAATAGTTTTCAATGTATACAGTATAATGGTCATGAACTTTCCCTTGCTTTCTCCCTTTCTTCTATTTTGTGGACTGAACCCAGCGCCCTATTCATGGCAGGCAAGCACTCTCCCCACTGAACTATATTCCCAGCCCCCTTTAAATAATAATTAAAACAACCCATATATATGGGTGTTTGCCAGCATGTATATCTGTGTACATGTGTGTCTGATGACAAGAAGAGGTAGGGTGTCAGAGGGCACTCCTGGAACTGTGGTTACAGAGGGTTGTCAGCTGCCATGTGGGTGCTAGGAATCAAACCTAGGTCTTCTGCAAGAGTAGAAAGTGCTCTTAACCACTGAGCCATCTCTCTAGCTCTTCTTTTAGTCTTTAAGATAAAGTCTCACTGTGTTGCCCAGGCTGGCCTTGAACTAGAGATCCTCCTGCTTTAGCTTCCTGAATAACTAGACTTGGAGGTCTAGGCCATAAGTCCCAACTTGTATATTCTTTTATTTTACATTTACAATATATTTGAGTATCTTTCTATGACCCATAGAGATCCCAAAGAATTCACCAACTTCAATTGCTATGAATAATTTGACTACTTCTTCAATGATCTCACAAACTACTCACAGATGCTATCATTTTTTAATACATGTAAAACTTTTCAATATATTTTTAAAAACTTAAAAAACATGAAGACATTTTTATTATGTAATATCTTTCTGATCTCTTTTTCCTCTATATACACATACACATACACATACACATACACATACACATACACACACACACACACACACACACACACACACACAC
>JADRCD010193188.1:0-14015 GCA_019843815.1 Montemys delectorum | reverse complement strand
GCTTCTCTGACCAAAGTTGAGAAAACATATCAATGCTTATGAATGTAAATATTTAGGATATTTAAAATATAATCATTTATTATAACATAACAACAGATTATGTGCCCATAGGGCCTATGGCTTTTGACCAGGTTTACAGAACAAGACTTGTAATACCTCCTGTGGAGCAAACTTCCTATCCTATTAGAAAGTAATTGGTTGCCTGCATACCCATTATGCCATTATTGTAACAGTAGACAGATCTCATAGAAATGTAAGTATTGTAGCTTGGGCAGTAATAGAGTGAGACCTGCTGGGACAATCTCCTGTGCACTGTAAAGATTGTCTTTGTATTATTCAAATGCTGGTTTCTATATCAATGCCAGAGTACAGGCAGACTGGCATTGTTATTTTTTTGAAGCATTATCTGTCTCAGTGTTTTGTAAGCATCTTCTCCATCACCTTCTGACTGGTTTAATAAATGTCCTATAGCAAGCAGGAGAGGATAAATGGAACTTCCAGGCAAAGATAGAAACTCTGAGGAAGAGTCTATGGAAGGATATTCACCAGTCAGACAAGGAGGAAGGAACAGGGACCAGATTCAAGGAGAGGTACATAACCAGCCACATGGTGGAACAGAACTAGAGAGTTTGGTTTACTTACACAAACTAGTTGAGAGTCTGCCAAGCTACGGCTCTCATAATTATTAACAATTCTCCATGTTACTATTTAGGTGGCTGGAGGGATGAAAAAAATCCAACAACAAAGGCCATCCATCAATGCTTTCATCTCCAATTAGTCTTCAGAGTATCTTGTAAGCAAGCCAGAAGAGTAGCTTAGAAAGACTTAAACAGATTTTTTTATTATTTACTTTATTCACATTTCAAAATTGTAAAAAGATTTTCTATATCTTTTTCCAAAGTGAAAGATGTCTCTAACAGTAGAGTTTTTCTTGTTTTCTAGGCTATTTGTTGAATTGTGTACAACCCACTGTTCAACATAGAAATTTGCTAGGAATGTTGATCTATCTAAGTAATCTAATTAGAAAAGAATTGGGCTAATCCTTTAAGTACAGTATTTCAGCAAATATTTCATCAAATTCTTCAGCATTTATTATTTAAGGATTATTTTTATGCAATGTCATCCACTCTGTCCTCACTGTGTTAAATAATTCAACAAAAAAACAGGAGTTTTTTGCATTTCAATTAAAATAGCTTAATGCTATATAACATAAAATGACAGATTTTTAAAATTCTACCTTTTAAAAGTATCTTTGTATTTTTAAAGTTTATGTAGTACCATGTGTGTTGGTTCACATGAATAACACAGAATGTATGATTATTTTAGATGTCACAGGAAATTTGTCTCTTCTTCCACTATTGAATGGTTCTTTTTATTTTAATCCCACTTAGTTTTCACTCACAAACTAGGTCATAAACCATTGATACCCACCCAAAGTGTCAGTTATATTTGCTTATCTGCACTCCCTTGGCTCCCTTAACTATTATATTGTACCAACTTGCATGAGTATGATAAAAATGTAGTTTCGTTAAGCTGTTTACTTTGCTTTGTATGTTTTCATTTCTTTGCATATGAGTTGTCTTATTTACAAACAATTTAATTCCAATGCTCACAAATACCTCTTAGTGAATACACTAGAGTTCCCTTGTTTATAGAGTGAAATTATCATAGTGTATTTATTCAAATTTACAGCGTATGCCCAAATTCTCTCTGTTCTTATGTTTTATTTTCCAATACTTTAATCTCACAAAGCAGAGGTTTGTAGCAGACCTAAACTGTCCCTACCCTACCTTAGCAAAATAAAATAATGATTCTATGAGTCAAGGACTATCAAAAAAAAAGTGTGCGTAGTTGAGAGAGTAACTAACAGATAGGTCTCCAATTTAAATACATATATTTTTATATAGATTAGTGAAAGCTGACCTGCTAATTTAAACCCCCAAACTACAAGGAAAATGAAATATTCTAGAGACTGTACCTAATAGGTTCAGGAGTGTGCCATAAAAAGTTTTTTTTTTTAGATTGTGAATGCTACAATCATATTAAAGTGCTACATAAAATCTGTCATTTGTGTTAATCTGTTTCCTTGAAAAAATATTTGCTGATAATACCAAATTTATTTCATTATGTTTTTTTTAAATCCTGCTCCCTGTTAATGATAGCTTACACTTTAATATATGCTTGGGATATTTCAGTTCTTAAATGATAATTTGTCAAAATCTATGCTATGCATAAGAATTCATCAGTCTGTAATTTTAAAATATGAAAAACATGCAAACAAACAAAACCAAACAGCAACAACAACAGAAAACCCAAACAAACAAACAAACAAAAAACAAATGAAAAGCCCATGTAGATGCCTAGGTAGATTGAGTAAGGAAAGCTAACAAATATTAAATGAAAAATTTATAGCAAGCTAAATATTAACCCACTGAATATACTAAATGTACTGAACCCCTTAGAATTATCTCCTAAGAAGTTCTAGATTAACTGCATTCTCACATTCACCAAATTCTATGGTAAAATCAATCTTTGGAGGAAGAGTAATCATTTTAAAATGTTTTCAAATAACTTAGCCTATTCTACAGAGAAAACATTTAGTTTAATTGTAGGAATACAAATTACAGTAGAACACTGAATAAGATCTTCACTGTCTAACATACAATTAAGATTAGGGACCATGCAAATCACACCACATAATAGATTTAAATCAAGTAAATCCAGTTTGAAATTAACAAATATTAGAGCTAACAAACAAATGTGTTTGAATTTGCTACAATTTAACTACATCTGCCAACTAAAAAGTCAAGTAGAGTTAGACTAAAAGAGAGATACACAAATCTGTCTTTACTTCAAAGTATAGCATGTGAGATAATACTTATCCCTTGATATATTTAATTTTATAGGTGGCTGTAACATCAAGGAGATAGAAAAAAAGAGCAACAAATATTATCAAATTAGCTACTTAGATAAAATATATTATTCCTTTGAAGTACTAGAATTTGATCCTAATAATCTGCAATTCTACTCTTGAGATATGCTTATAGCCAAAACTCAAACATTTTTTAAAAATGTAAACATTTAAAATTTTAAACATTTAGGTAACAAAAAAGCTTAAATAACCTACATGCATGTAATTTTAAGAAAAAGGAGAAGAAATGTATTGTAAGAAATGCTTAAGTGTTTCCAGAGTGGGGAAAACTATGAACTCGGGAAGGACAATGGGCCTAGTGATACACATACACGGAAGTGCAAAGAAATTGAATCAGACATATAAAACAAACCATAGCAGTGCTTCAAAGTCGTGGAGGAGACGCATACACTTAGCAGGAGGGATATGTTATATGCAAAGAGTAAATAGAAAGATGGCAAAACTTTTTCACTAACAGAGGTTCATCAGGATTGGTAGGAAAATAAGAGGAAGCAAAACGGTGCTGAAGTGGACAAAATACATGACATTAACAACATGATCCTTTTCTAGGCACACTAAACCTGAAAAAATACATACTAGATTTTCCTTAGATAGAATTAAAATAGTACCAAATGGAAATACAGATCCCTACAGAAAAACACTGTACTTAATAACTCCATAGTAGAACACGTAGTATTTTTCAAATTATATACATCTCTATAAAAGTGAGTCAACAATAGCGAAAAACAAGATTTTAGCAAGAACTATTCATAATAAAGCTAAAGACTGATAAAGAGAAGAAACAAATTATTTTAGATTGTTTATACTATTTATGAAACAATACAAAAATGTACTAAGGGCAGATAATGATAGGTGAAAGATGAATGTAATTAATTGTAAAGCAAGGGATAAAATGATAAAAACACAAATGGTGTGGGCGGAATAAGGGTAAGAGTGTACAGAGAATGATGAAAATACTTTGAATTAATTTATCCAGTATTTTCAACAAAAGAACACATTAATAACAAATATTTTTAAACTTGAATTATCATGTAGAGATTAAAAAAAACAAAAGCACTTAAAATCTTGAGTGAACATGTACAGAAAAATTAAAATAAATAAAAACCAGAATAATTGAAACCCAGATTAATGTTCATTTATAGATTGTAAGTCATGAAAAACATTTATTTTAACCATAAAAGTGCTGTACATGAAAAGTTTAAAAATAATCAGATAAAACTAAGAATTAGAGAAAAATATTAGATTATTAAAATTGATTTATTAATTGTATCAAGCACATGAATACATATGGCAATTCTGTAATTGCTCACAAATAAATAGATAATTTAATAAAATATAACTGTACCCTTGAAGGAACATTAAATCTGAGAGTTAGTCTATACTAACAATAGCTAAAAAAAAAGTGGAAACTGATTAAAAACTTCTTTGGAATTTATTAAGGGGTTTACCTGCAAGTTTCTAGCATTAAAAAAAATAGGACGTGTATGTTCTCAGTATAGTACAGTGCTCCCTTAGCATATATGACGTTACAGATCTCATCTATCCACAGCACTCCAGAAGGTGGTATGGTGGTATATGTCTGTACTCTTCACATCTGGAAAGTAAAAACAGAATCAGAAATTCAAGATCACTTCTCTTATTCACTGAATTCAAAGTAACTTTGGGCTGCATAAACTGTTTCCAAGTAAATAACAGTAAAACTAATATCTACAAATCATTTTATACATTTCCATATATTCACTAGCTAAAACATTGTACATAACATGAAAACACGGTGAATATATGTTTTCATATGTTTCATGTGTTAATATATTTCAAGAACATATATTCTTGAAGCCTTGTATATGGCTCAGTGGGTATAGGCACATGGAACACAAGCATAGAGACCTGAGTTCAAATACCTAGCAACCATTTAATGTTTTTAGCTACTTATCTCATAGTTAGTTCAGCTTACCTCAATTTTAATATGATAACTTGATTGGTCAACCATATATTCAAATTATTACTGAGTTGTTATCTCTTATTAAAACTAGTTTTATCCATGATTTCTCAAA
The DNA here is from genome assembly GCA_019843815.1 of Montemys delectorum. Lineage (NCBI taxonomy): Eukaryota > Metazoa > Chordata > Mammalia > Rodentia > Muridae > Montemys > Montemys delectorum. The sequence continues at coordinate 9,029 of JADRCD010193188.1, read as the reverse complement.
TATTTCTACTTTTAAATGAAACCCCTAAGGAATGTTTTCAGTTTTAGTTGAGGATGTCATTGTCTGGGAATTTTATACTTCATTAGATCAGAGTTAGAGACTGAAGGTGGGAGATGTGATTCATTTCATCATACCATATCAATTTTTTTCATGCAATTTACAGTCTATCCATGTTCATCATGATCATTCTGAAGTTATCCCTCTTCCCATTTCTTAATTTCACCCATTTCTTCCCTTTCTTGTTTGGATGAAGCCTCTGTGTCCACTGGAGACTGAAAATTTATTCTCACGATCTTTCAGGGGAGAGTTATTAGTTTTAAAGCACTTAATAAAATTATAAAATTAAACCATGTATCTGATGTTTCAAAATACAGTGAAACTGGAATTTAAGATGAGATCAATACAAATATTTTAATGATTTTAATTTATTTTTTCTTCTAATAATTTTATATGTTTGCCTTTTTATCTGCACATCACAGAATATTATTTGTAACAAATTTTCTCAACAGCAGAGTGGTATGTGATCAGATGACTGTTGGGTATAGAGGATGTGTTGGATGTAGCAAAGTTTTTATCAGTAGTGCTGACTTTAAATCCTAAAATATATTAATTTTTATAGCGCAATACTATATTTTGTATCAATGTGACAACAAAAATACTTTCAGATATTTTGACTGTCCCACAAACAGTAAAATCGACACAACTGATGAATTGTTGTGCTTGATTATAGTTTGTTTTATAAAATATCAATTAGTTCTTGCATTGTTTAGCTATGTCCTGTGAAATCGTTTTCCTATAGGGAACTTCATGTGACTCAAGAAACCAAGCAAAGTTAAAAAGTCTCATGAATGTTACAAAGTATAGTAAGCTCAGAAGTTCTCACAGATTCAAGATTCACTAGTCTTTTACCCAGTATGAACCCTGATCAACTCCTGGGGAAGGGAGGAGACACATTTCAGTAGAACTCTATAAAGACTGAGCATTGAGTTCAAAAGGAAACTCTTTGAAGTTCCCTCCCATGCTAGTGTGGGCATTTCTTTGAGGCAGCTGCCTTTGACTAACCCATACTATTGTAAATAATCCCTATAAGCTCATGTATTTACTAAGGTAGACTTGAGTGGAAGCAATTCTTTGGATGGTTATTTGTGTACTACACTGATGGTGAAGAGATATTGCTTCTTATTTCCCTGAAGAAATCACAAAATGACATTCACAGACTTACTTGCCATTAAATATCCTAATTATATTCCAACTTTTAAAAGGTTATTTATACTGTTCCAATATATTTCCTTTCTTTCAAGCCCTACTCATTGTAGGAGATATCGTTTTGAGTATGCTCCTTTATCCTTAACAAAACCTCTTAAAGAAATACTTCTGGCATTTATAACAGTTTGCAATCAATTTGATTTCTACTTTACTCAAATTCCCACACCTAATGATAAACTGTCGTCACTGCTTTGATATCATAGACAGCTATTAATTTTAAAATTATCCCTTTGCACTTATTGAAGGGTTGGGCATGTCATGTCTGAACATCTTTCTGCTCTAATAAATGTCACAACTCAAAAAAATGTCTACCAAGAACAAAACAGTGGCAATTTCTGATGCTGTAAATGTCTTCTTGATACAACTTATTCATGTAACAACTTTATCCTGTGAAAATATTTCCCGTAATTATTTTCACCACCTCTTTACCCATGTTTTTATTCTTTAATTCATCATCCCAAACTCTCTTTTGTAAAGACCAAAAATTTTCTCTAGCCTCTAGCCTCCCTAATTTATCTATTGGTATTCTCTCAGTGCATTGTTGAAAACTGAATTGCTGCTATAGTTCTTGAAATAGTCTTGTATCACATTCGATTGCCTGAGAAATGAGCCCTAATAAAAGCAGAAAAAGCTTTTGCTAATCAGTCTTTATGTCAACTATGGTTCATCCCTTTTTCATGCTCTCATATTCTACAATATAGATTTTTTTCTACATACTAACTTCTGACTTATTCTTCAATAAGACTATTGTAATTTTTATTAAAAATAAGCCTTTCAGTAACCAAACATTGTAAATACCTAATTTCTGGATATGGACTTGCACACTGAGTTAGACTCCTTTTTTTGTCTAAAAGAGCTTTGTCTTCTGTGAATATCTTCTTTGTTGAACGAATGGGCTACCCCATTTAAACCTCATAGATAATATGTAGAAATATTAAGTAACTATTAAGAATAAACTAAGATTATGAAGCCATAAATATTATTGTTTAATCTCATAGTTCATCTTTAAAGCAAGTCACATGGACAGGTTCATAGCTCACCACCAGAGCTATAACTAGTGTCCAGGATGAAGGTGTGTGTAAAGGCTAGGCAAAGAGACTCAGGCCACAGCCAAATACCATATATAATCTTATCTTTCCCTTAGTTTGCATATATAGTTCTCTTGGCCTTAATAGTATATAAGGAATGCCTTTACCATCATACAAATTTCTAATCATCTCCCAATATCTAAGTAAAGATTGTTTTCTGTGTAAACTAACTTTTTCAAAACAGCAATCTGAATTTCTCTTTTTCTTTATTGCTTTTTTTCAGTTTTAGAACTTTATACATTACTTTGTTATATATGTCTAATTAGGCGTTATAAGATAAAGTTTTTTTTTAATCTCTGCCCTTTATTTCCCCACATAGTCCCTATGAATCCTGGAACTACATGGATGTATATGTCCTTTGCTGGGACTATAATAATTTTTCAACAATAACAAATCTTTGAAATTTTAAATAAGTAGACTCCATCTTCAGAGCATCCTAGTTTATTTTGGGAAAAGATATGGTATATATACACATATATGTATATATATATATATATATACATATATATACATATATGTGTGTGTGTGTGTGTGTGCAGATGAACAAGTTTAAAATCATCAAAACTTTCCATAAAATATATAATAATGGAATAATATGTATAACCTAGGAACAAGATAATTGCTGAAGCTTCTCTTGGATTATACTCAATTTTTATCAATCAATAAGATAATGTCAATTTTTCTTACTTCTAATTTTCAATAAGCCTAAAATGGTCAGAATGAAAGGCCATAGATTTGACATAATTATAATATAAGAATATAACCAAAAACATGAGATGAACTCTTAAGTAGTTACAACAAATTTTATTTGATTTTGGTTAAAGCAGAGAATTGTGCCTTAGAATACTTATAAGTAGGTAAAGTGCTTGATCTGCACATTTGATATGCTGAATTAATTTGAGTTTGGGTTCAAAAAAACTAATTTGTCCAGACTTGGTAGCACATGTCCATAGTCATAACATTTGTTCCAGATGTAAGATGAAAAGGGAGGAATCACTGGAAATCTTCATGCCAGCTAACTTGGAATGCAAATAAGTAAACAAGAAACCCTCTCTAAAACAAGGCAAAAAGCATGGACTGACATGCAAAATCGTCCGCTGATTCATATGTCCATCCTATAGCACGTGTCTACTTGAATTAACACAACACAAATGTATGCATACACACATATACCTGCATTGCACAAAGATTACAAATGATAGACAACTGAATCTACAGTAGTTTTTCTTAGAAAAGTGATTACTTCTAAGATACTGTGGATGAGAAGCAACATGTGGTATAGTTACATTTCCACTATTCTAATCAACTTTGCTTCTGACCAAGGTAAGTTGAGCTATGATTGAACAGTATCTATGTTGGTAGCAAGTCACACCCACATATGCATGATTTTTTATGAACTTTTAAATTTATATATAATTTTATATACATCAAAATGCTACTCACATGAAAGCCATTTAAAAAGAATATACAGTCTTTGGAGACTCTCATTAACACTATTAGTATTAATGAGCACATGAAGTATTTTAAGTTTTTTGCATTCTTTTTCTTTGCTTTACTGGTTTTCCACAAAAAAACAAAAAACAAACAAACAAACAAACAAACAAAACCAAAAAACAACAAAAAACAAAAAAAACAAGAAAATGTTCTCTTATATTCTCAATTTTAAAGTAATGAATAAAATTGCATTTGTATAAAATAAGTTGTTTTACTTAAATATTGAAATATTACATACAAGTAATGAGATTAGAGTCAGATTGGAATTCTGTTGGTATTAAAATCAATAAGAAAAATGAATGTGTAAATGTGTGGCCCTGATGAATCTGTAATGATATGCAGGTGATTATATCTTCCAGTGAGTTATTATAGTTACTCCATTGTAAGATGAATACATTACAATTAGTTATTGATTTTGACAAACTTTCACATATTAATTTCTTGTGTTACAAATGAGACCAGTTAATGTTCATTCTTCTATAAACCTATAAATTATATTTTTAATCTTCACCTTATTGTTACCATGATGAATATTTGAATGTAATGAGCCAAATGTGGACCAAATTTTTTTTCAATAATAAAATGCTGAATAAAATTTGCAACTCATTATAACTACCAAAACATATTATCTCGTGAAACAAATAAAAAGGAATCAAACCCGAACTCTCATTAAACTTAATTCTGAGGCTAGGAATATGCTACATTAGTTTTATAATCATCACAAGACTTGTGCAGACAAAACTGACTCAGTGAGAACAGAGCACAAATTCTACGATAGCTAGCTCTCAAATAAAACTGAAAGTCAAAATGAGGTGCAGCATCTTAATTCCTATGAATAATATGGTATAGCTGGCTGCCTGTGAACAGAAAAAAATGTATTTTTCTTTAATGAATCTTTCTAGCTATGCTAAATAATTTTTTATTTAACATCTCCACAGCTACAGCTCTTCTACAAACTTAGGTTTATTTTGCACACTTTTATATACAAATCCTTATCAGGTGTATGCTGCTTATTCAACTTACTTCATTTATGTGACTGACCTTTAAAAATAGAAAAGTAATATATTGGCTTATTGTTGCCTACAGATTCTCAAGGAATGGATGGATGGCACCGAGGTCATTTGAATAAAGGTGTGGTTGACTGTCAGAGGCCTTTTGTGTGCTCAAGTCACTGGAGATGCTTTTCGTAAGAGACAATCTGGTTTTGTAACAATTTCTGATCCTTCCAAAAGATCAGATGTTGTAGTTAGCATTTAAATTCAACACTTAAAAGTTAATTGACTCACATTGTAGCAGGCATACACCTGTAGCACCAGCAATTTTAGCTAAGGGATGAAGATCCTGAGCTCAAAGCTTGCTTAGGCTACATATGGAGATCCTGTGTGGAAACAAGCAAACCCAAACCAACAATCAAGAATATTTTTTCTACTTTTTTGGTGGCACGATTAAGGAATATATAATTTTAGGGTGTTGTTTTTATTAAAGAAGTAGTTAAATTTTTGTTTTATGTGTTTACTACAAAAGAGGAATATATAAATATTCAGATAATGTGATTACTCTAACTCCATCTAATTAAGTTAGATGAGCCACCACATCCATTCATTATCTACTGCAAAAACCAAACACAAGAAGTTTCATTTCATAGAAGTGAGAGAAGGAGTTTCTCTTGAAACTTAAATGAAATTTAATTGAAAGTTAAATGACATGTTGACCAAAAATATTTTACATGATCATACACAAATTCTGTGAGTAGATCAATACTTTTTAATATAAATCATATAGTATTGGTGAAGGAAATAAATTCTTGCAAACAGAACCAAATCATTCCCAATAGTTTGTGCCAATAGCACAAAATAATTTGTTTGAAAAATCTGCCTATAACAGACAGAATTGGAAGTATATATTTTTGGTAAATGAGCAATAATGTTAAACATTAATTCCTTATAACAACATGATATTAAAACTCTTAGGCATAAAAAGTAATACTCTGAAGAAAGTATTTTTATATATAAATTAGTGGTAGACTGTAAAATGTGCCTAAAGCTTAACTCATTAGATGAAATATTAAAGTTTATCAATCTTTAATAAATCTTTTATTATATATGCATATGCATATATTTCACAATTATTCCATAATTATTTTTTGGACTTTGAGAGACAATGTTGATTACATAATCTCTGAATTAACTACTCCCGGTACCTTCTTAATTGCTAATGATAAAACATTGAGTCCTAAACACATGTCTAATATAGTTCTATTTCCCTTGGATCTAACACATGATGGTTACAGGTCCACTTTTGCCGCTCTGTATGCAAAGATATATAGAAGTCAGAGAAGATATTTAAGAAACCTCTGTTGTTGTAATAAAATATACTAACTCGGATACTTTGTATAACAAAAATAAACTAAACGAAACCAACAAAACATGCTTGGTAAGCAAAGCTTACACCTCTGTTAGATAAAGAGCATAGCACCAGTATTAGCCTCTAATTAAGACTTTGTGGTGGGTCGATTTAAAAGAAAGGGACACATGTGAGCAAGAGGTAATGTAAAGAAGCAGTAGGTAACAGAATGGGAAACAACGGTTTAGACTTTTAATAGGAATTAATTAATTCTTACAGGACCTGCCCCACTTCATAGTGACAACACCAACCCATTCCTGAGAGTAGAGCCCCATGTCCTATTTACTTTAATGTCTAAAAGGGCTATCACCTTCTAAACACAGCCATCCTAGCCAATCTTTACAAATGTGAATTTTTTGGAGGATGAATTATGCTAAACTATGCATCCTATCTTTCGCACCTTACATTTTTATCCCTTTCACAATTGAGAGTATGAATGATACTTTTGGCTAAACTCCCTGGATTTTTTTTCCTGAGTATAATGGGAGGGCAAGGGACAGTGGTGGGGGTCATGTATAAGAATAAGGATATACAGATGGTTATCTACTGACCTATTTGTTGGTTGAGTTATATCCAGATAATACTGGTTCAGTTTCATTTTAGTGAGATTTCACATTATAAAGGAACCCATACTTCCTTTCCATACTTTAATGGTAAATATTTCCAATACATCTAACAGTGTTGAGTTTGAAAGGATGGGAGAGATCTGTTCATAATAGGGAAGGTAATACATGACTAATTCCTAACAAGGCATCCTTCCAAAGAAAAAGGATTCAAGGCAACTGAAAGGAACTCATGGTACAACTTTCAAAATGACTTACATTATAGGTAGAATATGATAGCGGAGCTTCTACAAGGAACTTAATGTGTGAATCTCAAATCACAGCATCTATTTGAAAAGACGTCCTAGAACTGGGACCAGCAGTTAAGTGGCAAGAACAATGATACATCATTTCATTTTGTAATGAAGAAAAACCACCTATGTGCTACTGTGAAGAAGTCTATTTTCATAAAGTCAGTCTTCACCGGGTTAGCCGAGAGGAGTAGAGGAAGAAAAAACTGTAGTGTAGGAAAAATATCAACTGTAACATTGATAGATATATGCATATGAGATGTTTTTGCTTGGCTTTCGCTCACTGGGAACGTAAGGAACATGAATCTTTGTAATGAAGGAAAACGAATGAGCCTTTCTCCCTACTGAACAAGGTGGTTTAATTGGTTCATTTTCAGACCTTTTAGGTCATGTTGGAAATTTGCTCCTGCCAGAACCTTTAAATTTGTCAGATGTCATTTACTAAATATATGATAATCTGAAAGAACAAAAGGCTAAGAATTATGCTTGTTACACTTTAGAAGTCTTTGGTTTTGCCAGGGCTATGCTAGGGAACTCACCTGTGATTCCCAAGTTAAAGAAATGGCACAAGAGAGTTGATGTTTCTGGTTCCACATTCTCTCCCACCGCTCAGGTGTGTGAACACCACTCTGGCAGATGAAATAAGGGATACTAGGCTGCATATTTGGGTTTTTGTGAAGTGCCAGTTCACCACTCAACGGGTAGAAGAACACAGCTTATGCTAAGTATCTCAGCTTGGTGGGGAAACAACACAGTCGGAGGCTGAAGAGGCAGGAGTTCCCAAGCTCTTGGGCATCCAATCACCGCTGGAAACTGCATGGAGTCAGGAACAAAGGAGGACCAGGAGACTTACAGTGAGGACAGTGGGAACAAGGACCATCCGCTTAACTTAGGGGGTGAATATCCAAGAGTGGAGAGATTTGGACGCATTGACTCTACGATGAAGGCTTTCCCACACAGTGATTCTTGATAAGAGAGACAGTACTTGCTTGTCCATACTGTTTATTCATTGTACTTTGTGGAGAAGAGGTGCAAACAACTTCCTGAGGGTAAGCCTGATATTAAATACTTTTTGCATGAAGAAATGTCCAGGAAGGGAAACTTATTGGCTAAATCCTCAGGGTCCATCTAGATACCTCATTAGCATGGAGAACTCTGTATTCTATGCTACATGGCCAGTGGTCATGTTCTTTATGTGGGGAGTTGTGTGCACAATGTTCCAGGCCAGGAATCTGGTTGGGAGTAGGTAAAACAACTACTGTCCACAGGTAGGTGTTGGGGTTTCTGAACCCACTTGACTTTACCAAGTTTCCTGGAATGATCCACTGCCACACAGAAGTACTCTATTACACATAGAGTCATCAAATATGGTGGATTAGCATCACTGTAAGTGAAAAAAAATCATCAAGTTCATATTCAACAAGAGAAAGATTAGATTATTGACTACAATGTAAGAGAAACGCAGAGCAGATGTGAAGGAGGGTCGATCAGATGATGGTAAATAGTACATGCTATGTGTGAAAATTTTCTTCAGTATGATTTCAGTTACCAACATGCAAATGAGGTTTATCTTTTTTCCTTTTGATGTTTAAATGCTGGCCAGGGCCTGGGTTTATAAGCCATAAGAACTGGAGTAAAGGACTGTATTTAATTTTTTTTTATCAGATATTTTCTTTATTTACATGTAAATTTTTCCTTTCCCAGGTTCCCCTCCAAAAAACAAACAAACAAACAAAAACAACAAGAACAAACCCCTTTTGCTTCCCCCCTCCCCATGCCTGCCACCCCACCCTCTCCCACTTATTGGCCCTGGCATTCCCCTACACTGGGGCACAAAACCTTTACAAGGCCGAGGTCCTTTCCTCCTATTGATGATCGAATTTGCAATCCTCTACTATACACATGCTGCCAGAACATTCAGTCCC
>JADRCD010193187.1:0-37451 GCA_019843815.1 Montemys delectorum | reverse complement strand
GTGTGTGTGTGTGTGTGTGTGTGTGTGTGTGTGTGTATTTGTATGGCAGAGAGAGAGGGGGGAGAGAGAGGAGGGAAAGGGTGTGTGTGACACACACACACAGAGGCAGAGGTACAGAAAGACAAAGACAACTGAGAGACAAAGAAGGAAAGAGAGACAGATAAAAAGAGAGATAGAGACAGATGGCAGAGACACAGGCAAAGAAAGAAAGAGAAAAAGACAAGAGAGACAGAGAGGTAGCAACAGACAGACAGAGATGGCAGAAAGACAGGCAAGGAAAGAAGGAGAGGCAGACAGAGACACATATACAAAGATACATACAGAGACAGAGAGACCACCATGCCACTAGGAACAATCCCAGGATGTGCCATGGCTTCTTTAGGAGGTCAGAAATACCAAGCCTAGATTAAGACACTCTTGAGAGCCACTCACTTCACAGGATATTTTGACCTAGGAAAGTGGGAGAGAAGGCAGTCTGCTTTCACACTCAGGCTCACATTTGGAGAGCAAGGATCCATTTCGACCTGACACCATGCTCATCGCTGCAGTTCCCAGCATGCAGAATGCTAAGGAGCTTGTGTTTGCACGGACAGGTAGAAGAGTATGGTGCAGTTCCCAGCATGCAGAGTGCTAAGGAGCTTGTGTTTGCAGGGATGGGTAGAAGAGTATGGTGGAGTTCCCAGCATGCATAGTGCTAAGGAGCTTGTGTTTGCAGAGACGGGTAGAGAGGAGGATGGTGAGTGGAAGGCTGGGTATTAGGATCTTTTCACAGGCTCCTTTTGCTGTTCTTGTGTTTCTCTGGCCTCCAGCAAAGCTGCTGCAAGCTGTCTGCAGTGTGTGTCAAGGCTGCTTCACAAAGGCAAGAGTCTCCCCCGCCTTAACATCTGTCTCTTCTTTGGCCTCAGCCTTCACCCTGCATTGTTGTTCTGTCAATATCTAATAGCAAAATGATGTTGGTAAAGGCAATGATAGCAATCGCTGTTTGGCATTTATTTTACTTATTTCTTGCTCCTATACCTAAAGTTCCATGTTGGAACTTCTTCAGAGGAAGCACAGAAGAGAGAGTACTGGGGTTCTGAGGAAGGAGGGTTGCTCTGAAACCTGTCCTAGGTCATCCTACAGTACAACACTGAGTCGTAGGGTTTCTGGCAATGACTTACAGCCTTTAGACTTTACCCATTTCTGCAGCAGGGTTGACCAAGTGCATCATGGGGCATATACACTTTCTTAGGCTCTGAGATTCAGAGCCATAAATCCAGTGATAACTGCCTATGTGTGCTTGGATGTGAGGCCATACATTGGAGCATGTGAAACCTATGAGTAGACACACCATTAACAAAGAAAGATTCCCTTTCCCCCACAACTCTCCACTGCCAATAGTTCCTCAGTATGGGGAATGGGGCCAGGATATCATTTGCTCCATCTATGCTAGAATTTTGGCTGTATTGGTCTCGTGTAGTTGCCGTGAGCTGATGATCATGATATGATGGCCATGCCATGTCCAGTAGACAGCTGTTCACAGCTTTTCTCTCCATCCTCTGGTTAGTAATCTTTTTCTACCTCTTCTTTCACAATATTCCCTGAGTCTTCGTATTCATGGGCATGTCCTGTTTAAGGCTGAGCACTGAGTCTCTTAATCTTAGCAATGTGACCAGTTGTGCATCTCTCCACTGACTGCTCTCCACCAAAAGGAAGCTTCCCTGACCAAAGTTGATGGCTTCCCCAGTGTATGGGAATAAACATAAATGTTTATGACAGCTTGGCCATTTAGCAGAACGATAATAGCTGGTTCTACTCTAGGGCCTATGATATACATAACCATGGACTTTTGACCAGGATTACGGTACTCAACATAAAATTTCCTTCCATAGAGCAGGCTTCGATTTGAATCACAAAGCTGGAACTATTGTGTTCCTGTTTTGTTACTGGGCAGATGTTGCCTGGCAGGTGAGTATATAGCGTGCAGGGGCTAATACTAGGTAAGACTATTGACATCTGTCTCCCACAGCAGCCTGCACAGCTCTTTCTGGTACTCTGAAAGCTTGTCATCAGGGATGGGTGGGAAATTCTCAACTCTTGCGATTCTCAGTGTCCTTGTCTGTAAACTGGGTTCAACACTGAGTGAGGCCCGTGCTATGGAGCTGTTATTTTTATGAACTATGGTCTTCTACAGAGTATCTTCAACAGCTTGTGGTTAATTGTGGGAAATGAGTTTGCTGATCTGTGTGGAAATCTCACATTTCCTATGAGGCATGTGAGAGAATGGATGCCAGATTCTGGATGAATATAAAGGACTTAAGGCTTTGAAACCTATTACTTTGTGTTAATGGTCTTCTTTTCAATTATCTCATTTGGAACCCTTACATACTAATCCAGTTCAGAGAGCTGGTAGAATACTTGTGTGTGTGTGTGTGTGTGTGTGTGTGTGTGTGTGTGTGTGTGTATTACATCAGTTTCTGAATTTTATTTCTGGGTTCTTTGCTTCTTTTTCCTCAACTCAGTCATTAATGGTTGTTGTTATATTTATATAACTCAAGTAGAGAGGTTCATATGACTGTGTTTTAGCTTGAAAAACATCATGCCTGTGAATAGTTTTCTCATGCAGTTACCTGAATGATAACTGAAGATGATTGAGTTCTCATGTGTATTGGCAACATCCATTATAATTGAGGTAAAGAACATATTTATAAGTTAAATGATGGGGTTTCATCTGTATTTTTTCAGCCAGTTTGTTTTGATCTCTGATTTTACTGGAAGTATTTCATACAGAATGATTAATTGGTGAGGTGAGATTTTAAAAGTACTAAATCTAATAGCCAATCTTGTAGGTTTACAAGTTATTTTTTTTTATTAAAGGCTTACATAAAGACTCCCAGGTTCTTAATCTTTTTTTCCAGAGCAGGAAAATGAAGCATCTGTTGTTGTACTTTTGTTTTTGTCCCCAGACGGTGATCAGACACTTCTTATATTTCGATGGTTCTTTCTCTTCTCACAGTTCTTTTGCTTGGATTTCATGACTCCCTGTTTCTAGGTTCTGTCTTTTCCCTTCATACCTTCATATATTAAGACAAAAGCCAACTGCCCTACGGCGTGAATGAAGGGGAAGATGATTGATTGGAATGCTAAGCATATTTTCCCTTAAGAATTTGAAGGTTTTGTGTACTGTGAAAGCAGAGGCCACTTTTGGAACTTACAGCTTTGGAATTCTTTCTCACCATATTCCAAAGATGTACAGTGTGTGCGTGCGTGCATGTGTGTGTGTGTGTGTGTGTGTGTGTGTGTGCACGCAGGAGTGACTCCTGGGCTAGAGGAACCACTCTATCTCCTTGTATTGTTTTCCAATTGATTTATGAGCTACTGTAACAAGATTGCAAGGAACTGGAGGCCAACAAATCTTTTAGATCTTTATATGCTTCAAAATGTTTAGCATAGTTTAGAGAAGTTGTCAGTACTCAGTGGATTTTTGCTAATTGAAATTGACAGGTACTTCCTGCTTTTCACTGCCTACCTCACTGTGGATTGCGTGAAGCTGTCTCTCAAGAATTTGCTCATTATACCTGCTGTATGGATAGTGGAGGGTCAATGGGATACAAGTATCCAGACTGAAATAAATACACTGTGCCTTTTTGATACCTAAATGAGCCTAAATTATTTTCAGCAATGCAAACTTATTTGCATCTTTTCCCAGAATGAATTGTGAATTTCTTGAAAATAATGTCTCATAAAAGTAGATCTCAAAACAAGAAGACTCCTTAAAACAGAGCCCCTAGCTGTTGCATGGTAGCATGTTGCTGGTCAGGAATTGTTTCAGAGTGTTGATGTTTCCAACCAGAGCTGGGGTTGGGGCTGAGTAGAACTGGCTGTCACTCTCAGATGTACCCCAGGAACATTTGATACCAGAGTTAGTGAGTATTGGCTGCAGACCTCCCACTGTTAGTTCTAACACTTAGTGCTGATGGTAGGCTGGGGCTTGAAACAGAAAGTCATGCAGGAAACATTGGTAAGGAAACATACCCTTAAGGATGATGTGGAGTTATTTACCGGGCCAGTGTTTCTTTTATGGGAGGCAGGGTGGAGAGGGCTGTAAAAGAAATCATAGTTCTTTTTATAAAATTATATATATATATATATATACATACACATACACACATAATTGTGAGTGTAAGTGTGAGCCTCCACCAGTTAATGTATATTAAGCATATCAAGCACATGCAGATGCCTGTGGAGAATAGAGAACTAGGTCTCCTGAAATTGTAGTTCTATGAGTTTGTAAGATGCCTGACATGGGTGCTAGGAACCAAACTGAACTTGGGTCTTCTGGAAGAACAAGTGAATGCTCTTAAGGGCTGAGCTATCTCTCAATCCCTTGTACTTTGAGTTCAAATAATTTGTTCATTTCTGGTTCTTTAGTTACTCTGAGGAGGTGTGAGGAAAATCTGGTTTCTCAGGGTTTGCTTTGGGGTAGTTGTTGTCAGAGTGGGCAAGGGACAGATCAACTAGCTGTCTGGTCCCACTCTACTTGGTACAAGGTGATGATGTTATTGAAGTGACTCTTGAAGTCCATGGCTGAACTAGGGGTATGAGTTTTCCTGACTCTGTTCACCACCACCTTCCTGGGACTTCTGTGTGGAATATGAAAATGTGACACGCTTATGCCTAAAACTATAGCTGGAAATGCCATTCTAGAATTAGGAAGTCCCATTTTAATTTGCATAACTCACAGAGTGGTGATCTTTGATCAGCTTAATTTATGTTTGTTGTACTCTTTCTGTAGGATGCTTTGAGATTCATAAGTTAAAAGTAAGTATTCATGATTTACTCAGTAAGCCATAACAAATGCATTCATAATAATCATTTGAAGAACTCATATACCATGGTGAACAATAACAATATGACTTCCAAAAAGAGGATTATAAATGATAGTTTAGGAATGCTATGAAATATATATCTTTTGTTGGCATCTGTCAAATTTATTGGTTCAACTCTGTGGTGCAATTTAAAAATTTGACAAAATTTGCTTCTTTAGTTTAAATACTAGCTTTGTATACATGTAAAAAACGTAAACGTTATGTACTGATTGTAAGTTCCATTTTTTTCTTAAAATATATTATTAACTAAAAATGGTACATTTTAGATAATCCAACTCAAGCATTTCCCTTCACACTTTTTTTCTACATATTAAGTTGTTTAATATAAAATGCTAACCTATAATTCTTTTAAAACATTTTAGATATTTTATCATGGTATCTATTTTACTAAAATTGTTCTGTATTAATTTTTATTTATGAAAATATTTGAGTATCAGGTACCATCAGATCATGATGATTTTATTTAAGACTTTACCACGCAGAAATGATGAATCAATTCATAAATTACAAAAAAAATGGTACATTTATTTATTCAGTGAGAGGCAACATTCCTGTGGAAGTCAGAAGACAACTTGTGAGAGCTGGTTTTCTCCTTCTCCTGTGTGAGTTCCTGGGATGGAACCCCAGCTTTCTGGCTTGATGATAGGCAGCTTCACTAACTGACCCATCTTAGTGGTCTCCTGTTCATGAATGTTAGGTGAAAATTCACTCAAATATATACAACGAAGCCCTATTCTTTAACAATATTACAACACTTAGTCTCAAAAAATTTGTAATTCTTCAAGAACTACATAGAGAAGTGTTGACCCAGTTGTAAGCACATTGTTGGAAAGAACTTCATGGTTGTGAAGCAAGCAAGTCTCTGGAAAGCTTAGGAACTCAGGGCTCTGTTTGGCTTGAGCTACACATCCCATTGCTAGTAATGTGCTTAGAAACCCAGGCCTGATCTTTTTGGAGCTGTAAATACACCCTGCTCTGACCAACACAGGACATTGCTCCTTTCATAGACGTGCTTTAGTAGCTCTCCCCTTGAGGTTACTTCATTCAGACATGCCTTGGAACGTATCTGGAAACTAGTGGCAGAGGGCAGATTCAGATGCTGAACTGGTTTTAGGTTCATAGGAACAAGCACAGCAAACTGTATTCTCCAAGTGAACTTTTATTGAAAATTCTCTATTTGCTATCTATGCCTATGAATGATTGAGTGTGTATAGGATTAAAACCAGATACATCAAGGGAAAGGATGTATACAATAAACAAGGGCTAATGTAAACCAGTCTGTCAATCAAAACAGAAAACCACTCATATGTTGCTCATTAGCTACCAGCTCTTCCTCTTGGATGCATAAAAGAAAGCCCCAAACCGTAACCTGGTGTTCTTGGGTACTCTGGTTCAAGGGGTTCATTGGTCCCTTGCAGTATATCCTGTATTGTCTCTTTAAGTAAAACTTCTTGGTGCCTTGCTGTTTCTTTGCCTTTTCAACTTTTTCAGTGAGAAGCCAAGAACCTGGTGACATCTGATCCAGACAGCTACCCTGGTTACAAGGATGCTTAAACATCTAGAATGAGGATACAGTTATGTTAAGTGTTCTTAATGTGCGAACACACATAAACATAATAAATACAAATAACAAATAATCATAATAGTAATAAGCAAGAAGGGCAGAGTAAACCTTTAGAAATAGATGCTATTTCTAGTACAGATTTGGGTTATCATGTCGGGGCTTATTTTTATTAAATATATTCAACTTTCTGTGTAACTGGTATATCAAATTTGGATACATTGGTGACCGAGATCCTCAGGTACCCCCGTTCCCTGCATTACTTGGTTGGCTTTGTTCTCAAAGTTTATCTGCTTTTAGAGGCTGAATGAGGATTTTTCCTTCACTCTTTGACTTCATCCCTGCACTTCTAATATAACTTGTATTCAGCCTTCTAGGGTTCCTGAGTTGGCCTCTAAACTGTTGGGGACAGGTTGCTCTGGGACCCACATCAAGTTTTCCAAGTTAACATGTGACTTGACCTGATTCTTTAACTTTATCTGATTCAGGCTGAAGTTTGAATTGAATTTTCCATTTGGAGTAAAACATTCTTTCAATGTTTTTGAAAATGGTTGGGGAAATAAAACAAACCAGACTTGCCGTGAGGTAACTCACTGATGTGGAACTGGATGTCTTGACTAGAGCTTGATTTGAAGGAAGATGACTCATCAAGTATTATAGGCAACTCAAATCAGTGGGCATTTCATTAATTTGTTTCATGGAAAAGGAAGACCCTGGGGAATACTCACAAAAATAATCAGGTTCAAACATGACTGATTAAAAGGAATTTCTAAGAGTAACACAGCACAGTGCCAGATTAAAGAGAAAAGGCACTGATGAGCCAGGTAAGAGAACAGTGAAGGCTTTCCTCAGAGATAGATGAGTCCTGAGTGAAAAACTCTCAAAGAAAACAAGCAAAAAATCAAGAGGAATAAGAAACAGACATACTGAGTGAAGTTCTCAGAGTCTTGTGTTCATGGTCAAGTACAAGCTGTGCTGGGACCATAAGAAAATGAGGATCCTGGAAGCCACAGGGGGCAAGAAAATAAAGACAGAAGGTAAACCAGGCAGGGAGGAGACTCATACTTAAAACTGTGATTTGAATTAGGTGCAACTGGCAGTGGCCAGAGAAGATAAAAATGGGTTGGCATCGAGATGAAACAGTTAAGGAGGTTTGAAATGTGGTCTAAAGTGTGGGTGGAGCTGAGGAAGCACACTCAGCAAATGTGGTGTGCAGACCCTGGAAGCGAACAGTAAACTGCTAAGGCTGTTCACTGATGTGCTTTGAATATCCTCTGGGTTCTCTGCTGTGTCTGTGACCTTCTGAAAGAATACTGAGATAAATGAACCATGTCCCCTGTTCTGAAGGACCAGAATTTGGATGCTATAGCATAATACCCAACAAGAGCAAGTTAAGGAAGAGAGGACTCACTGTTGCTCACAGTTTTGGTGTGCAGTCCATCATGACAAGGAGGACATGTGGCAAGAGCCTTAGTCCACTGGCATGTCCCATGCAAAGTCAGGAGGCAGAGAGGTGCTGGATCAGTTACCATGGCCAAGCATCACCGGCACCCAGGATGGCTTTGCTTCAGATCAAGTCCCATGAGTGCGCTGCAAGCAGTTCACGAGAACAGTGAAAATATTTCTTGAGTATCTCTTTCTAGCTCCAGGCTCAGCGACGTTATGTTGGGGGATCAGTTGGCATGGTGTAACTATTTTCCCCTACAGTAACTGTATCAAGGAAGCCTGCCTCTCTCCTCCTCTATGACTGTTAATACTGAGTATAGATTTCACAAGTCTTAAAAATCACTTAGGAGGCAAAGCTTCCATGCTGATGAGAGAGGAATAAGATTGGTTTAACTGAGGAAGGAAAGCCCTTCTAAATATAGAGGACTCGATTCTGTGGTTTGAAGTCTTTGGATAAAGAAGAGAAAGAAAGCTGATCCAGCATTCACACCTCTCTGCCTCCCGACTTTGCATGTGACATGCCAGCGGGCTAATGCTCTTGTCACCTGTCCTCCTTGTCATGATGGACTGCACACCAAAACTGTGAGCAACAATGAGTCCTCTCTTCCTTAATTTGTTGTTGTTGAGTATTATGTTATAGCATCCAAATTCCGGTCCTCAGGTTTTGTGTGTCTTTCCTAACTTATCCTCACCTTTAATTATAGCTGTCCATCAGTGTGTTTGTTTGCTTCCACTTTCACAGAGAGTAAAAATACAATGCCAACTCAAGTTTGGTCGCCTGCTCCCTGGCTTTGGGTAGCTGGCAATGCACACCGTGACTGTACAAGGGAAGACCATTTTCTGTGTTTTTTGTTTTTTTAAATTGGCAGTGTAGCCAATTTTCTGATAGTGATATGGTTTTTAAAAAAAATCTGAGAAATTGTCACCGCATCCTTTGGTTTTTATAATGATGCATGGTTGAAACTTGGATTAGTAATTACATAAGGAATAAAGTCCTCCATTATTTTTTGCATGAAAAAAATGGGAGCATTGAGAGATTTTTCTAAGCAAACTAGGTCTAAGCTTCATGTACTGAGGTTGACAGTCAGCTATTTTGAATCAGTTATTTTAAATACCCAAATTCACCAATGTTGAAATTAGAGTGGAACTCATCACAGGGCTCTGTTAATGTCAAATACCTCTGAAACATACAGACTGGAGTCAGATGAGAGTCCTTTGATGATTGATAAAATATAGGCACATGAAAATTAGGTGTCTAGTTTTGAGTGCAGATGCAGTATGACGACCATGATGACAACGTCTTATCTAGATTGACTTAGATGCTATTTCTGAAGCAGGGATGCTCACTGGAAATAATAAAACCCTTGCTCTCCCAGTAGGAACAAAGAAGAAAGAAGTTACTATATCTAGGGAGTGTTAGAGTCATAAAATTGGGATAAAATCTCTTATGAGAAGCTTTTAAGTCTTAAAGCCCACTTCTGAGAGGGGAGAGATTGATCTAGCAGAACTAAGGATCATATAAAAACTGGGGTGATGGCACTTCCTTAGTTAATTTTGCCACTTGAATTGTGGCTTTTTAAATAGTGTTACCCATAGCTTAAAGCTTTCAGAATGTAGTCAATGGACTTTCTGCAGTGAGCTCATTTCATTTGGGGTAATACTTCTGTCTCCAGGTGTCATCCAGAATTTAGATAATGAACTCTTTTTGAGACATAAAATTGGAAAAGATTTCAAGAGATTAGAAAATGATTGGTTTAACGAAGTGATATCAGGTTTGGCTGCAGGCTTTGAAAGTTCTGAATTTTATTTTAATTAATGGAAAAGTTAACATACACATAATGTTGAGGAGCAGAATATATAAGCAGAAGAGACATTTTGAGTCATCATATGTTTAAACCAAATCAAAATAGTTAAGTATGTCCCACATCCATATATCCAAAAGGCAGTATAACATCAGTGTCTTACTTTTTAAAAAGTAAGGGTTTTTTTTTTAGTTAACCTTATTTTTCTACACTTAAATTAATTTTTTTATATACACAACTATTTTGCTTGCATGTATGTCTGTGTACTTTGTGTGCACAGTGCTTACAGAAGCCAGAAAATGGTATCATATCCCCACGGACTGAAGTTGTAGAAAGTTATGAGCTACCATGTGTGTGCAGGGGACTGAACTCAGGTCCTCTTAATCATTGAGCTATTTCCCCATCTCCAGATTAAATTGATTTTTAATGATAATTAACCAAAGAAATTATACTGAACCTTCGATCTGTCTGGGCCAGTGCCCTAATTAGATCTTGGATGCAAATTCTGCAGCAGTCCCACAACACCCAGAGGAAGCTCCACTCCCAGGCACTCTAACATGCCTAGGATTATACGATCAGAGGTGAGGAGGACGAAACCTCTGTCCCAACATCAGGGGTAACTGGACCAAGAGACTCAGGCACACAGGAACTCCACCAGCCCAGTGGCAGGGGTTCCTTCTGGTCTGTATGGTTCAGTGCCCTGAGCAGAACTTGGAAGCAAACTTGGCAGCAAGTCCCATAATACCCAGAGGAACCTCTACTCCTAGGTGCTCTAATGGGCCCACGATCACAGGATTTCAGAAGTACAGGGTCACAGAGACAGCTCTACTCTGAGGAGTTCTGACACAACCAAGATCACAGGAAGGACAGGCCCCAGTCAGATTTAGCCAGGGCAGGTAGCACTAGAGACAACCAGATGGTGGGATGCAAGCATAAGAACATAAGCAGCAGAAACCAAGGTTACTTGGCATTCTCCCACCATAGCAAGTCCTGGACACACCATCACACTGGAAAAGCAAGATTCAGATCTAAAATCATTTCTCATGATAGTGATCCAGGACTTTAAGAAGGTCATAAACAACTCCCACAAAGAAATACAGAAGAACACAGATAAAAAGCTAGAAGCCCTTAAAAAGGAAACACAAAAATCCCTTAAAGATTTATAGGAAAAAAAATCAAACAGGTGAAGGAAATGAACAAAACCATCTAGGATCTAAAAATGGAAATAGAAACAATAAAGAATTCACAAGGGGAGACAACCCTGGAGTTAGAAAACCTAGGAAAGAGATCAGGAGTCATAGATGCAAGCATCACCAACAGAATACAAGAGATAGAAGAGAGACTCTCAGGGGTAGAAGACACCATAGAAAACATTGACACAACAGTCAAAGAAAATGCAAAAAGCAAAAAGCTCCTAGCCCAAAACATCCAGGAAATCCAGGATGCAATGAGAAGATCAAACCTAAAGAGAATAAGTATAGAAGAGAGTGAAGACACCTATTGTAATGGACCAGTAAATATCTTCAACAAAATTATAGAAGAAAACTTCACTAACCTGAAGAAAGAGATGCCCATGAACATACAAGAAGTCTATAGAACTCATAATAGACTGGACCAGAAAAGAAATTTCTCCCATCACATAATAATCAAAACACCAAATGCACTAAACAAAGAAAGAATTTTAAAAGCAGTAAGGGAAAAAAAGGCAAGTAACATATATAGGCAGGCCTATCAGAATTACGGCGGACTTCTCACCAGAGACTATGAAAGCTAGAAGATCCTGGGCAGATGTCATACAGACCCTACAAGAACACAAATGCCAGCCCCCGCTACTATACCCAGCAAGACTCTCAATTACCATAGATGGAGAAAACAAGATATTCCATGACAAAACAAAATTTACAATATCTCCACAAATCCAGCCCTGCAAAGGATAATAGATGGAAAACACCAACATAAGGAGCAAAATTATATATAACCTAGAAGAAGCAACGAAATTAATCTTCCAACAAACCAACACAAACATAATTCCACCTCTAACAACAAAAATAACAGGAAGTAACAATTACTTTTTCTTAATATCTCTTAATATGAAAATTAATATTGCCAACATATCCTAATCAATTGAAATTCAAAAGTATGAGGAACTAGAAATTTGTTGTGTATCTCTCTAATTGAGTAATTGGAGAAATAGGTTTAATATTGTACAATCCATATACACTTTCTGCTTGTTTTTACCTGACAGTGTCTTGTTGTGAACCACATAATAGTCTTGAAATAAGGTTTCTCCTATCTCAGACTCTCTATTAGTAGGATTGTTTATTTGATGTTTTTAATACTATACTATGGTTTTCAGAATAGCTTGCATATTTCAAAATTATTTATACATCCAAAAGAAACATAAACAATTAACTTGGGATGTGGCTTGTAAGAGAACAACAAAGAGCAAGACTGAATACTTTGCTTGATGTATGTAATTATTGTACCGATTTTGAAGAAGAGGACTTTATAAGTTTCTCTTTCTCTGAGATGAATGACTTTTCAAAATTGTCACATCCAATGAACCAGATTCTTACCTTCACCTAATGTCTGTGCCACCCTCCAAGCAGAACCATTGTTCATTGAAACAGTTGGTGAATGACTTCATGGATAGACCATTTTAATACACACACCATTTCTTAAATGAATGTAACCTGTTCTCTGTGGGCTAAGAATGCAGACAATCACTCAAGTCAATTATCTTTGACCATAGCAGGAAATCTGTATCCAAAAATCGTGTCTACAATTCATTCCTTGGTGCAACAGAACTGTTAACTCTTAGCTTAGCTACAATAGAGGTAAAATCCTTTGGTGAAGTGAGGGTCATTGAAGTACAGTCTTATTACAATGAACTCCAATTTTCTTTTTATTTTGGGCTTGTACCACAGTAAGAGGCAAGATTTATTTATTATTTATATTTTTTGTTTTTTGAGATGGTGATTTTCTGTGTAGCCCTGGCTGTCCTGAAACTCACTCTGTAGACCAGGCTGGCCTCAAACTCAGAAATCTGACTGCCTCTGCTTCCCAAGTGCTGGGATTAAAGGCTTGTGCCACCACTGCCCGGTGAAGAGCTAAGATTTTAAGCTGTACTAAAAACAAAACAAACAAAGAAACAAATAATAATACTTTATTTCTTTATGTTCATTAAAAAAAACTAGTAGTGATGGATTATTTTAAAATATACAGTTAATATGTTTGGAGTTATTTAAAATTTATACATAGAAAAACATATGTATTTTCAGTATTGCTGTAGACAAGCATCTACATAAGACTGTTCAATTTATTGTTGTTTTATATTAAACAACTTTTATATACTCATTTTTATTGTTACAATATCCTATACATTTTAAAGAATATGACAAAAGTTTCTGAATTTTTTTCAGATTTCTTGAACCAAGTTAGCAAAAACAGCCAGTTGCCTTGATTCTAGTGTATAAAATGAATGGAAGTGCTTCATATTTGGAAAAACAGAGACTCATCTCTTAAGCTGAGACTAGCAGGAGATTCCAGAACCAGTGAACAATGCCACAAGAAAAGGAGTTATACTTTATGTAAGCCTGTGCATCTAAAGAACACAGACTTGATCTCAGGGTCAAGAACAAGATAAACTTACCTTTCAGTTGTTGACTAGGTGTTTCTGGGAGTCATATAAATGTGGTATGCAAAAAATAAAAGAATATGATGTTGGGAAAGAAAAAGATCACATAAAGTCCTTATGGAAGGTTCTTTTCATTTTCTGACTGATACTGACTAAAATAAAAAGTAAGTTTTAGCTTTAATGTATAGGGTTTTATATTTAATAGATTTAAGAAAATAGAAGAATTGGGAGGCAACTCTGACAAATCACTGATTTTCTTTATAATTTTATATAAAGTTATTTTCATACAGTATATTCTGGTTATGGTTCCCTCTCCATCATCTCCCAGATCCTCCCTACATTCCCACCCTTCCAATTCCATGCCTTTTATCCCTCTCTTAAGAAAAACAGAGGGATAAAAATGCAAACAAACAAGAATAAAACAAACAATAACATCCCCCCTAAAAACCTAAAAAATGGAGCATGAGAAATGCATAGACATGTATGGAAGTATGCATGGAGACACATGAAGACACACAGAGAGACATGCAAACAAAACCAGTAAAAACTGAAAATCAGAATTTGAAACCATAATATACAGGCAAAAGACCAGTAAGGCAAAGAAAAAAATGCCTATAGCAATATTAACCAAAAAGATCTCCCAAAATACCTTTGAGTTCCTTTTGTGTTGGCTAGGTAATGCTGGCCATGGGGTCCACACATGAGACCTGTATACCCCATTGAGACTCCAGTGGAGAGATTAACGTTCCCTTTGTGGATTCTTGTTAATTGGAGATGGCTTCTAGGTTGGAGAATGGGAACTTGAAAGCACTGGCATTGAATTTATGGTACATAAACTCATGTTAAAAGAATGAATGTGGACAGGGAACATATTTTCAGTGACAGTATCATACAAAAGCAAGCATTTCCAATACAGTTATAAATAAGGAGGGGAGCAAAATGAAATGGAATGTGCCTGTAGTCCCTGCACTACGGAGGTAGAAACAAGAGGACTATAAATTGAAGTGAGACCCAACCGTAGGCCAGGTGTACTTTTGCATTGTCTTTCTGAAGTCTTGGGCCACGTGGTTTTGGGTAATAAACACCCATTCTGTCCAAGTTCTGGAGGACAGAAATAGGCAGACCTGTTTTGTCTCAAGACTGTACAAAGAGGTTCTCAACCTTGTCTCCTTCAGCTTCTTCTACTTATTGGGTTTTTTTTTTAAAGCATACATTCAATTTCTTCGTGTTATCTTCCATTCTATGCTTTTGTGTCTAACTCCATATTTTAAAACAAAGACTGTTGAATATTATTTAGAGCTCACTTTGATAATGAGCAAAGCCTTCCCATCCTTTATCACACTTGGGTCATACAAAGGCAATGGTCACCCTTTTGCCTGGGTAAAGTTCTAGCCACATGTCTTGTATATTTAACACTATGTGTTTAAGTAGGCTGTCATGACAAAACACCACAGACTGAAAGGGTTAAATACCAGCAATTTATTATGTGTAAATCTAGGGGATTGAGGGTTAAGAACAGGTGTCATCAGGGTTAGATTTCTTCTGAACTTGTTCTTCAGGGGTGTGTGCAGAATTTCCTCATAGGGTGATTCCTTTGTGTGCCTGCATGCATGCATGTGTGTGCATATGGTGTGTGTGTGCATTCATGCATGTGTGTATGATGTGTGTGTGTGCATGTGTGTACATGCATGTAAGTATGATGTATGTATGCATGCATGTGTGTGTGTATGTTGTGTGTACATGCATGTGTATATAATGTGTAGGTATATGTTTGTATGTGTGTGTATGAGTGCATGTATGAGTATGTGTGTGCATTCTTAGTATCTCATCTTGAATCCAAATTTTCCCTTGTAAAAATATCAGTCAGATTAGATTTAGATCTACTTTAATAAACTCATTTTAATATAATGATCTCTTTCAAAGAACTTTATCTTCAACTATACTTACATTTTTGAGATACTGAAAATGAGTAGAAATTTTGAAGGGCTAACACTTATCCCATTTAAAAATATGCAATTCTCAATAAAAAATAATGAAAAATATTTTCAATGAATTATGCTGTATTTATGAATGCAGCCAAATTTTATACATTTAATGATTAGTTTCATAAAATAGTTAAAATTAAAAAAATAAAGCATATTCGAAGTTCTTGACTGAGAGTTAACTAAAAAAATTGGATTGCACATAATAGTAGCTGAAATGAGCTAATATTAAATGTAATACTAGAATATTGCTAAAATCTCATGCTGATATTTATTTGGGAGTATTTTTTTAAAAAATTCTCCTTTATATAGAAAGACTTATAAAAATAACAAGAGAGAAGAATTCTACC
Source organism: Montemys delectorum (assembly GCA_019843815.1). Taxonomy (NCBI): domain Eukaryota; kingdom Metazoa; phylum Chordata; class Mammalia; order Rodentia; family Muridae; genus Montemys; species Montemys delectorum. The sequence continues at coordinate 21,805 of JADRCD010193187.1, read as the reverse complement.
TCAGTTAAGAGCAAGCATGCCTTTCCTTCAGTCTGCTCCACACTTTGTCTCTGTAACTCCTTCCATGGGTATTTTGTTCCCCCTTCTAAGAGGGACTGAAATGTCCACACTTTGGTTTTCCTTCTTCTTGAGCTTCATGTGGTCTGTGAATTGTGTCTTGGGTTTTCCGAACTTTTGGGCTAATAACCAGGGGATCCATCCCATATACAGATACCAAACCCAGACACTATTGTGGATGCCAACAAGTGCTTGCTGACAGGAGCCTGATACAGATGTCTCCTGAGAGGCTCTACCTGTGTCTCAAATACACAGAGTGGATGCTCTTAGCCAACTACTGGACTGAGCATAGGGTCCTCAATGTAGGAGCTAGAGAAAGGACCCAAAGAGCTGAAGGAGTTTGCAGTCCCTTAGGAGGAACAACAATATGAACCAACCAGTATCCCCCCACCCCCACCCCAGAGCTCTCAGCGACTAAACCACCAATTAAATAGTACACATGGTGGACTCATGGCTCCAGCTTCATATGTAGCAGAGGATGGTCTTTTCGGTCATTAATTGGAGGAGAGGACCTTGGTCCTGTGAAGGCTCTATGCCCCAATGTAGGTGAATGCCAGGGCCAGGAAGTGGGAGTGGGTGGATTGGTGAGCAGGGGGAGGGAGAAGGGGATACGGGGTTTTCGGAGGGGAAACCAGAAAAGGGGATAATATTTGAAATGTAAATAAAGAAAGTATCTAATAAAAAAAATGAAAAAAAAAAAAAAAAGAGCAAGCATGCAATTTAAATGGAAGTATAATTCACTCCAGACATTACAGTTGCTCGACTTTAATAAGGCAATGGAGTAGATTCCAATATATGTTCCAGCTCCCAATATTTTGCTGTATTGTGATGCCAAGAAAACTGTTAAGAGAGAGATGATCAAAAATCCTTCTTTATATATACAAATTGGCTATTTTCTTGGCAACATTATCATCGATTACAAACAACAAAAAAAACCCTAATGTTAAGACATATATAGCTATACAAACATTATACAATCTGTATCAGTTACATTTCTGTATTTATTATATATCAATGCTCATGTGGCAACAGCATGTATCAGGGAATCCAAGAACATGAAAACTATAGATATAGAAATAACACGTAGCTCAGTGGTAGAGCACTTGCTTAGCATTCACTCATCCTTGACTTTGAACCTCAGTGTCATAAAAGAATAAAAAGTCATACCAAATCTCACAGAAGTTCCCTTTTATTCTTAGAAAAAGCTGAAGTATCCTTGCATTTACTCCTGTTTCCAACCTCAACTTCCTGTGCACTTCAGCTGAGCAGATTTTTTCAGTTTCCCTACCATTTCCAGTTTGTATAATTCTGCCAATTTACAGACATACAGGCACAGGACTGGGCTGCAAGTACTGTGTAGATTAATTCATAGTAAAGTATTTCATAATTCATGATCTCTACATACAGTGTATTGAATAGTGTCCTCCCCCTTGAAGTATCCTTTGAGGATCAAATACACTTGTCTTGATGCGGTTTGAATGGGGAGATAATTTTTTCTGTAATTTTGCCATAAAATGTTTATCTTGAAGTATGAGATGAAATCCAGTTTTTAACATGTATCCTATCTATTTAGTCAATTAATCTTTATTTCTTAATATATTGATTTGTAAGTGTGTGTGTATGTGTGTGTGTGTTAGGTATATTTGAGACCATAGGGCAACTTGCAGAAGTTGATTTTCTCTCTTTCAAATGGGTTCCAGATATAAAACTAAAGTCTTGATGCTTGACAGTAAGTCCTTTTACCTGCTAAGTGGCTATAATCTTTTGCTATAATTATATATAATATGTGATATGTCATATATCATATAATTTTATATTATATTTTAATATATAATGGATATGTATAATTACATATAATTTGGTTATAAATTGTGACTGAACTCCTTTGGTAATAGTTTTATGCCATTGATAAATACATAGAATAAAAAAGAGACCTTTTCATCGTAGCCCACGTTTGGAAGCATTGTTCCTTAACACCATAGGGTTGACAATTATGCTTTATCTTCACAGGTCCTTATTTTATGCATCTAAACAGATACACATGCATATAGACATCTATGGTATTAAAAAATGAAACAGTTTTATTGAATAGTACATGCTCTCTATATTTCAGTTGTTTCTAGTGTGTTTCTCAGTTGCATTTGGGTGTTAAATTCAAGAATTTAATACTGAATTTAAGATATTTAAAATGTTTAGCTGGGCGTGGTGTTATATTACTGTAATTATAGCACTCTGGGGTTGGAGGAGAAGTATTGTTGAGTTTGAGGCTAGCCTGGACTATACCATTAGTCTCTATCTCAAAAAACAGAATGAAAAAAAAGAAACGGTTTTGCATTTGAAGATATCATATATATTATCACTTCTTCAATAGGAAGAAGCAGAACACAGTGAATTCTAGATTTTAAACACACACACATGCACACACACGCACACACACACACACACACACACACACACACACGTTGTGTTTGAAGGATGACTGTGTAGAAAAAAAAGGCAATGGGGGTAGGGTGACAATAGACAGTATTGGGGTGAAAATAAACAAAGTCCACAGATGTATGTGTGAGAATATAGTAATGAAAGATTCATCTATGCTAATTAAAAATATATGCTGATACTATGTGAGAATTAAAACATAGTAAGTACAGAAATGTAACTGATACAGATTGTCTAATGTTTATATATGTATGTACGTTTTAACATTAGTTTTCTTTCTTTTAAATTCATGATAATGCTACCAAGAAAATTTTTGCATATATTGCATATATAATATTTTTGCATATATTGCACATATAATATATGCAAAATAGATCATTTTCTCTTTTTATTTCTAGCCAATACTACTTTAAATTTTAACTCACATATCTAAGACAATGGATAGTCCCAGCTTTGAGCTTTTCTAAATTCTTTAATTTGTAGTTATAGTCTTTGTCTAGGTTTCTGTAAGAAAAATGGCTAAATTAGATTAAGAGAGCTTACTTTATTACAGGTATATTTTGGGTTAGTGTTGTACTGTTAGTCAAGCTTTTTAATGTGGATTTATTTAAGTAGTATTAAGTCTACATTGCTGTGTTGACTGAAGCTTGTGGTTTTGCTTCTGGGCTGTGGTCTGTGAGCTAATGCAGACATTTAGTCCGTGTTCCCTCCTCTCAAGGTAGTAATAAAGACTGTGTCACAAAGAAACCAGCCAGTTAAAAATGTCATGATAGTAATTAAGGCGGTGTCACAAAGAAACCAGCCAGTTAAAAATGTCATGATAGTAATTAAGGCGGCGTCACAAAGAAACCTGCCAGTTAAAAATGTTGTGGGAAGCTGTGAAAATGTAGTTTCACCAATCTTCATCTTTGGCTTGCTATCATCAGATGAAGTTGAAGACAAAACCAAACATATTCAACTTTTAGTCTACAGGAAACGGTTTCAGTTCTTTTTAAAGCTGGTGGTGAACGCTGCATAGCATCCATATGAGAATGCTCCTCTTCATAGTCACGTCCTGAAATTTCTTCTTGTACCATTAAAAAGGGTAAACTCACCACGTACTGGAATGTGCTACGGTTTTATTTTTAAGGACATTAAATGCTTTTAGTATATGTATGTTGCCTGACGATGAACAATTTCTCTACTCTATGTTTCAATGCTAAATTCATTAATTTTATAGTGGATTAATTTGCTTTGGTTTCAGACCCTGAATGGGAAAATTTTTGGAGTGATTGCGTGGGTGGGCACCGTTCACCAGAACAGGTTGAAGATGTGTCAGGATGGCAGGTAGCGGAGGTTGGGATGGTATTGTCTAAAATGTAAGAGATCATAATCAGAACGGCCATCAACTCACCTGCTTTGACCAGCAACACAATTTGGTTAATCTGGATCAGAAAACATGTGCAGTTCCAGTTTATTCCTACAGTTAGACCAAGCCCTTCATTCATTTTGGGGTAATTCTTTAAAAGTCTTCAATGAACTTCTTTGATTTTGTATCTTTAAGTTTGATTTGCATTACTGTTATTTGCAACTGAGGAAGTTTTCCTGGGACAGCCCATGAAACACTTAGCATCATGTAGTAGGGAATTGGGAAGCTTTTAGTGGAGTGTGGTGCCTTTTCTTGGAGCTTTCAGGTGAGTCTTCTTACAATTTCAGCTCAGAGCAGTATACTTCTGCTCTTGGAATTTAGGCTTCCTGAAGCTTTCGATACATCATAATCCTGAACATTCGTTCCTTCAATCTATTGTGCTTTATAAAATATTGTTTAGCAAAAGTAATGGGATGGGAAAAGGGCGTGGGAGGAAGAAAATTTGTGCTTACTATTAGTCCAATAGATGTGTTTTTCTTTTTAATAAAGAATCAAATGTTAAGTCAGATATGGTGGCTAAGCACTACGTAAGCTGTAGTTCCAGCTTTTGAGAAGTTGAGGCAGGGGCATTGCCTGTGATTTCAAGCTAATCTGTGGTACAGGGAAAGATTCTGTTTCAAACAAAAACCACTAGTGTCCATAAGAGATTACTTATCTAATGAGGACAACTACTGGTCACTTATGGCAGAGCAAGGTCTAATGTCACCTTAGTTCAGGGGGAGGGACAGAAGATACCTGTATGACTAAGTTCAAAGTTTAGACACACATCACCAAAGATAATGTTGTTGTTGTTTGAATTGCTGAGAACAGGGGTGGTGGGTATTTTGTTCGGATGAGTTCTGCATGCCCTCGAGAAACATGGCTTCTTTCATTCACTCCCCATTAGATCATACCATCTTACCACTTAGTACTCTGGAGATAAACTTTCAAGCTAGTGCATTAAGTCGATTCTCTCCTAACAATGATGAACTAATGGCCTGAATAGACCGAGTTGACACGTACCTCAGAGGATAAAAGTGTGGAGTCTGACCTCAGAGACCATGGGAACAACTTCCCTTCCAGGCAGCTATCCAGTGTATCCATCCTTTCCTAGCCAACATCACACCTGATTTCCTCTTAACCAAGAGCTGTGTTTTGATTTTGCCTTAATTTTCCAGGTGTCTCCTACTTTCCTGCCAACTTGGAGTCATGCAGCTGGACCAGGCTAGGAGCCCATGTTCTGACCATGTGTCTTTGAGTCACTTTCCAAGCCCTCAGAGGTGGGCTCTGTCCTTGGCAGCAACATCTTTTGTTAATTTTCTCACCTTCTGGAAAGGACACCTGGTCCTGAAACCTGATCTGATATATGTATAATTTTTTTTTTCTATTTGGAGATGTGTGAATTCTGCCTTTGGTCCCCTCTACACTGATGTTAAATGGCTGGACATAATGATTCCAGATTTCTTTTCTATTCCTGGACATAGTAAGTGTATTAAAAAAAAAAACCTACAGAGAACACACATGGTGGTGTTTTCTCTGCATGTGCATGTATGAACTACATTTCATTTCCTAATTCACGATGATGCTGTGTACAGAGGCTGGGGCAATCTTCGCATCATCCTCAGGCCCTTTTAACAGCTGACATAAACCAAATTTTTTTAAAAATAAGATTGAAGACAGTTAGGGCTTTCCATGCACAGCTGTGCATCTTGTGCTGAAGAGTATGAGTGACTCTTGACCATTACCACTTAGGAATTACACTGAAGTTCCCCAGTTGCTGATGTCCCTTGAACAGCAGCAGAAAGACACATTCTTAACTAGATTCTTAAATGCAATATCTTAGATCGTTGCAAGCAAATCTTACTTATATTTGATGACTGGTTCATAGAAGAGAACACATTTTGGCTTGTTTCAGAAAACAGTGATAAAGGATGCTTCCTCCAGTGTCCGAGACTCAGATAACCAATGGGAAACAATAGTGGGGAGTGCACCTTAGAACTCCTGTCACGTGGATGTAAATGCCCATTGTGATTCTTTCTTACTGTATGACCTACTTGTCTACACTGGTGATAATACTGTCTCATAGAGCTTTTGCTGGAATGAAATGTGATGCCATTTATAATCTAGAGCACTTATAGCATTAAATTATACTGTACAAATATTTATAGAATTTCTAGAATAATGTTGAATGCCTCACAGGGAGTCAGCTATTCAAATCCTTTCCCTGAGCAGCTATATGTGGGGGCTGCATATGAGTGACATGAGTCCAAATATGTCAAAGATTGTGCCTTTGGGAGGAGAAATGGGCTAGCAATAGGCTTATAAATGCAATTTGGAATGAATAATTACAGAGACCTGACTAAGGGAGTATTGAGGTCCAAGGAGAGACATAGAAAATCTGGAGAGAGGTGGGGTCAGGAGAGGCTTGGTGTGTAGTTTCCACTTGAGTTAAAAATGATCCAGGAAAGAAAAAGTAAAGGTAGGCAATGCAGGGCTGGGGTACAGTCTGGTGGCTGAGCATTTGCTCTGGGCATCATCTCCAGCACCCAGAAAAGAGATATGTCATAAATGCATTTAAAAATGGCTCATGTATGCAATCCCAGCATTGGGGAGGTAGAATCAAGAATATTAGGATTCAAATCACAAATCAATTGTTGGTAAATCAATATTCTATAAAGGCATTCAACTTACTAAATTTTCTTTGCTTTTTTTTTAAAAATTCACATTGAATCTGTGATGTTTTTCAAGTTTTTGGTCACTTGTTGATGGTTCTAAGACATTTACTGTTGGAGACAGGAAAGGAGGAACCAAATTCATGAAGCACAAAGAGTTTATAATTCATATTGAAGTTGGTGTCTAAGAGACTAAGAAGAAAATGATGGTATAAGAAAGGCATTAAAAGTAGAAAATACTTGGTGTTATAAAATTAGATGCAGGGATAGTTTAAGCCGGAAGGAACAGTAACACAGCAAATATTACCGGTCTTAAATCTTGATTTTTACGAGATGGAGGCCAGAACTTCTCCTGAGCTACACCAAAGAAGTTCTAGGATAGACTCGTGGAGGTGAAGGTTTATGGCTCGGAGAACCTGGTGTAGGACAGTTTACGGAATAGGATACTAAATTTCTGCAAGTTCCTAGAAATGAAAGGCCTGTGACTCAAGGCTGAGCTAGGAGAACTCACTGATAGAGAACTGTGTAGCTCTGTTGCTTGTGGGTGGACCTCAGTGTTTTGCCATCTTCAATACTACTTCGCTAATGGGTGAATTCATTCTAACTACTGATTATTACATTAATAATTAATAATTAATTAATTATTACGTTAATAAGATGATCCAGGTAGGATGGAGTGCATCATTAAGTGATCATCTCCTTTTCAGGATGTGGCTTGAGTATGGAAGGTTGGCAGCTGTATAGATATTCAGTGATTGATTCTTCAGTTTTGTGCTCTGTTGTTTACATGTTCCTAATGTAGCACCCTTTAAAGTATCCTTAATTTTTTAATTGGCACAGGCTGAATAGCAAATAAAGGAGTTATTACGATATTAAGTGTAACAGACATTTTGCTGAGTAGTTTCTTGAATTGGGTTCTGAATTTTGAGATCACTCATACCATAACATAGTTCCAGAAGAAGGGCATGGCCTACAGGAAATCTATATATGTGGATGAAAAGCTATCGTGTTAAGAAGGATCAATTATCCATTTTTGTCAGTATGATATCAAAGAATTAGATTATTAAAGGGATTTTTAATTATATGCGATCAGATATTATATGTTCTGTGGGTGTAGCTAAAATGATAAAATGTAAGTGCAGACCAGGGGAAAACTGATGGGTATTGTAGCACATTCCTGAAACCCCAGTGCTCCGGATGCTGAAGTAGGAGGTCATGAGTTCAAGGCCCTTCTGGAATATATAGCCAGGTCCTGTCTAGGGAAAGAAGGAGGAAAGGAAGGGGAGATGGAAGGAAGGAGGCAGGAAAGGCTGCGTGGCAGAGATGTTATCCTAGAGCAGTCATTAAAGAGTGACTCAATAACGTCTTACTAGGTTAAGAACTTAAGGGGAATTGGCAGACAGATATGGAGGGTTCTGACTGATGCAGTATTGTATGCGTGCATGTGTGTGCGGGCGTTGCATAAACGGAAAAAATAAGTCTTTTGTGACAAACAAACGGTATAGCCTACAACATTCCAGACATGAAAATTCCATCTTGAGGTGTTTAAGATAAATTTGTTTTAGTTTTATACTAAAGAAAAATGATAAGCATTAGTAGCTATACTTTTTTGAGAAACATAATAGTGGCTGGCATGCTTAATATATCTCCTGTATTAATCCCTTGAATCCTACAAAAATCCAGTAATATTTGTTTTAAAATTTACTTAGCACAAACAGTAGTAAGGAGGACTGTGGCATTTTCCTGTTGTTCACACCCACTTCCCCAACACTGGCTTCTCCCCACTGGTGTTTTCTTTCTAGTATTGCAGCTCATGTACACATTCACCTCAGACTTACATGCACACATGTGATCAACTTAAGAACCACTTTCCAGAGGATCTGACGTTACAACTACCAAGGCAGATCAAGGATTCAGTAGATTTTGTGGTACTTACCTCTGGTAACCCATTACTCATTGATAGGCAGTTTCTTGTCATTAGCGTAGAATAAGAAATGAAAGTGAATGGAGTTCTTCAGAATTTAGCAGAGGAAGGAGGAAGGAAGGAGGGAAGGGAGAATAAAACATGTGGGTGTGGGAGGTACAATGAGAATCCCCAGGTAGCTATGTATTCTGTTTAAATATGAGCATACCATCTAACTCTTCTTTAAGACATGATGTCAACCTACGTTAAGACAATTATTTGAGGGGAGGGAGAGATGACTCTGTGGTTGAAAGCACTGGCTGCTCTTCACAGTACCTGGGTCCATTTCCCAGCACCCAGGTTGCAGCATACAGCTATTTAACTCCAGTCCTAGGAGATCGGGTGCCCACTTCTGGTCTCCTTGGGCACTGCATGAGTATGGGTCAGAGACATATCTGCAAAAGAAACACCCATTTATATAAAATAAATATTTAAAAAAATTCAAAGAAAGAAAATGAATGGCTCTAAGACAATAGCAAAGTGTTATTTTATTTCACATAATTCAATGCATGCATATGAGAACTTTTTGTTTTATTGATAGTACTATTTGAGTTATGTTCAGGTAATCAGAAGTACTTAATAAAATTAACTTTCAGAAATTATAAACTAATTCCACTCTAAGCTGCCGTTATTTTACCATCACTTGAAGGAATGTGGTTTGGTTAACAATACTTAAATTTCACCACAACATTTTTAAACTCCAATGCAAACTGGAGTTTCCTAAACTTTCGCAGAACTGAGTAGAATTATTCTTGTTAATTTTCAGGGTGTTTCAAATTTTTTTATAATTTCATAAATAAGTGTTCATATGTCCCCAGTAAGGAAGGGCAGCCTTGATCCTGGAGGTGAGCAGGCTGTACAGTAAGTCAGGGGCTGAGATCTAGCTCCATCTTCTTCGTTGGTGACCTTGAACCAGTCAATTTACTACCTCTCTGACCAAAAGTTTTCTCACCTGTAAAATACAAGGATTGAACTAGATGATCTCTCGGATTCTTTATTCTCAAATTTTATGGCCAAGTCTACTTTTTGACAGCTAAAAAAGATGGGGCTAATTTCAATGCATATTGTCTGTCTGCATATCTAGCATATAACTGATTGCAGATGCCTAGAAGCTAAAATGAAGGGTCAAAGAGGTACCATCTGCTTCTATTACCAATTACATTGTGAAGCTGCCTCAATTTTTTTAAACATTTAGTGAAAAACAGAAGTTGGCAGGAAATGTGTTATAAACAATATCACCCCTACACATTCATTGAATAATTCATAGGCAGTGTGTGGTAGAGCCATTGTTTCTGAAGTGGCATTTTTTCCTAATATCTGAATGTTCCGCATCAGTAACACACGATTTAGTTAACATTACTTTGATAATTATAGTGGTTAGAGATTGAGGTATCAGATTCAAATGTATTGTATTCTTATCAATTGCTTCTTAATTAATTTTTCTGTATTAGATAGGAATGAAACATTTACCAGAGTTGATTATTCACATAATCACAATCTTAAAAAAAAAGCTTTATTGAAGTTAATTGACAGACGAAAATTATATACATTTAAAGTATACAATATGATGTTCTGATCTAGGCAGCCATTGTAGAATGAACATTATTGATCTAATTAACACCTCCATCTACTCATACATTATCATTTTAGGATCTGTTTGGTAAGCAAACTTAGGCTCTGTCATCTCAGCAAATTTCAACTACACTATACTGTGTTATTAATTAAAAATGTGCATAACTCATTCATTCTAGACATTTAAAACTTTATATACCCAGTCAATACTCTCCCATCCCCCCAGCCTCCCCTGTTACTGAGTCACCACCACTATGCTCTCTGCTTTCGTTAATTCAACATGGAGTGCATGCATAGGTAACCGAGATCATACATTCTCATGTGAGTCTGCTTTGCTTTCTGTTTGTGGTCATTGTCCTCATTTAATCTGTGATTGGCAGTGTTGGTGGACATCATGTCTTTAAAAAAGTCAAATCATATGCTTGTAGATAAACAGAATGAAAAGCTACCCTGGAAGTTCTCATTGTACCTCCCACACCAACATGCTTATATTCTCTTTCTCCCTTTCTCCTTTCTTTCTCCTTGCTCTGCCAAATTCTGAAGAACTCCATTCACTTTCAGTTTTTATTCTACGCAAACACCAGTGGGCCCAGAGACCTCAAGTAGCCAGAGTAGTTTATATAGTTTATATATGGAGAAAAGACATTCCAGTTTGGGGTGGACAGTACCTCTAGTGCATCCCACAAGAAGAGCTGTCAGGATTAGCTCTTCCTTGTCCCCTGAGCCAAGCCTCATGTAAGGCCAATTAACAAATACTGTAGCCCCCCAAAGAGAAGCTTCTCAAGACTGTGGTGGTGAAGTTCAGAACGCAGTCAATTCAAACTAAGGATATTGTGAAAATATTTAAACTTGGGTGAGATTTTTTGCTTCTGTTTGAATATTGGTTATGCCTGATGTTCTAAAAATTCACATCAAAGAGAATGAAAAAGCTGAGCTATGAAGGCAGTTCTGACTGAAGAGACGATGGAAACCTGTGACAGCTATTTTTATTGTCAACTTACCACTAATTAGAATCATCTGAACAGGGAGCCTTAACTGAGTAACTGTTCAGATTGCCTTAATTGGTGTGGAAAGACCTAACTCAGATGTGGGTTGTGTCTTCTGGTAGCAGCCCAGACAAAAAGGGCGTGGTCCAAAGAATATCATTCTTTCATTCTTGGCCTTCCCTTTCTCTGCCAAAATAATTTACCATGCTGCTGCTGCTGCTGCTGCTGCTGAGGCTAGAGCCAGCATATGTAGGTATCCATCATTATCTGAGGACCAGCAGCTCTCTAGCAACCCTCAAGGTCTTCAGCACTAGTTGAAACAGCTGAAACATTCCTCCCACCAACTGAGCAACTATCAGGTTCTTAGCATCTTCAGTTTGAGACAGCCTTTGGAAGGCTACTCTGACCTCTTAGGCACTCAGCTTAAAGTCCAAGCAAATGCAGGATTCTCAGTTTGTGGGGTGATGAGTAGATGGTGCTCTTTTAATATGCTGTTAAACAAACAAACAAACAAACAAATAAATAAATACATTTTTGTCCATTCTTAATAAAGAACTCAACCAGGTTTTTTTCCCCCAAATATCACAGCTTTGGAAGTAATCTTAGGGAGAGCTGGGTAGATTTGTAAGTACATTCCTTTGCCAATCAGATAGACTGCAAAGAAAAAGAATTTCTCTACTTCAACTCATATAAGATTGCCAATATAATCCAATAGTAGAATGAGTGCAAGATAATGTATCACACAGACTCCTGCCCACCTTCAGGTCCTGTACCTGGAAGGTTTCCTAACCTTATCACCCTTACCCTCAGCCTCTACTACTCTATATCCCATCTCTTTGATCTTCTCTTCTTCCTCCAAGCAAGTTGTTTGTGTCACTTATTCTCTGACTGGAATTGCTTCCTTTCTACCCCATCTTCTTTTAACAGAAAAACTCATACAATTTTCACCTAAGTTTCAAGAACCATATATCTCAGGACGACGATGACAAGTAGTTACAGATAGGTGTAAATTTGGAGCTGGAGTCTAAGTAGCAGGGTTTGTACCTACCATGTACAAAGTCTTAGGTCAGAGTTACGGCACTGAAAAAGGAAGAGACAAGCAAAAGGAAAAAATTATTAAAATTTATCTGGTTTACCAGAAGTCCAAGTTTGACAAAGTGACTGGTATATAGTACGTGCATAGGATGCGCTCCAATTGTTAATATATAGATTAAGTCAGTCATGTACATGTGTAAGGATCTTGATCATTGTTTGTTGGATTGAAATTCTTCTGTGACTTTGAGATTCACTTGGGCCCTTTTATGTAGCATCATCCAGAAGCATCTGAGCCTCTGTGATCAGAGCTTTATTGTATTAAGTGAGGCTTACCTTGTTTATGAATCACCGAGAACCATGTTCTTCAGGGAGTCTTGGTCCCAAGATGAACCCAACAGTCTCACATATACATGTCTTAGTTCTTTTGTGATCATTTATACTTGTTTTTTGCCTTCAGTTTCAATTTCTTGGAACGGCATTCTAGTTTCTATTTAGGATCTGGAGCTTATCCTGAATCCTGATTCACTTAATTGAAGTCTGGGGACACTTGGTTGTGCTTTGTTTTTTAACAGGCCTGATCCAGATCCTGGCCTCCTACCTAGATCTTAGCTAAGAGTTCTGCCTACAGACTGGTCGTTGAGAAGTGTGACACCCATTTCATCTCTGATGTGGGATGTTTCTATTTAGTGACACACTTCAGGAATCAAGGACAAGGGTGTCATAGGGACCTGAGTTGGAGTCCATTTCCTTTATAGCAGAATTCAGTAAAGGTTTTCAGTCTTTGGCTTGTTAATTGGAGTTAACAGAAAATCTTCACACAGTGAAGATTATGAAGTAATGTGTCCAACAAATAACAGGATACACACAAGAGTAATTAGCATCTTTTTACCCTGTAAGGATCAAAAGTGAAACACAGCTGTCAGACAGAATATTGGCCCACTTGTATTCTGACTACTGGCTGCAAAATTTCCAACCCAATGTTGAGAATGCTGGACTTTCTACTGCCAAACTCTAATGAGCAAATGCTGGGAGGTTTGCAGAGACCTTTGAATGTTGTGTCATGTTGCTTTTGCCTTGGCAAGATTAAGGAGATTGATTCTTTTAAAGACACAGTAATTAAGTAGGCAGAGTATGAACTGTCAATAATACCAACAAAGCAATTCATTAAGCGAGAGCAGATGCTATTGGTTAATATACTGATTTTAAGCAAGCAAAAGGTTACCACCAAGTAAGCCCAAATTGTTCATAATTCATATAAAATTGATAACATGTTGACTTTATTTTTCAAAGTTTTCTGAATGTTATTCAAAATGGCATGAAATGAGTATTCTTGGAAATCAACCAGTATATTTCTATAGAAAGTGCAAGTGGTAAAAGAATGCTCAGCTTCTTGGAAATTGTACTTGTGCTAAACCTACACTATTGTTTAATTCTAACAATGTGGTAAAAAGGCCATAGACCATGGAGCCACACACATATGCCTCTGAAGTCCACTCTATTAGTATCATCGAGATGGTCTTTATTCATAGCTGAAACAGCTTTAGCTTCACTATTTGAACATGATGGCTCAGATTAACTCTAAGATTGTCTGTCAAGAGACCCCTGTCAAGCCACAACAGTTTCTATCCTTTGATTTCTAATCCAAATGCCTGTTTTGAGTGTAATTGATGGGAGCACGCCTGAGAACTGCTCTACACTCATATCCTCAAAGAAGAAATGTCAGTGTTATTTCATGAAGGACCCGACTCAGGTACTTTTCTTTTCAGTCAGTGTAACTCAAAGATTCCATAAGGATATGGGCGAGGGAAGGGAAATGATTGTCATTGGCTCAATATAAGGAAAAGGGGGTACTACTAAGTCTGTGCTATTACTAGGAAGTTGTGCCCATTAATTGCACAGAGAATCACTGGTCTTTGGTTTACATGCTATGTATATGACAGTGAACAAGCAAACCAGTCTTGGGCTTTATTCAAGTTACGATTACTGATACGATCCAGAAGATTAAACAGGTGAATTATTTGTAACTACAGATAATGATCAGGACATCAAGAAAATCACAGTAAAATAAGGGGAAGGAACACTGCTGTGTGTATAGGATTACTTCTTAGTGTGGTTGGAGAATGACTCTGACAAAATTACATTCAACCAGATCTGAAGAGGAAAAAAGGGAGTTTTAGATGTTAAAGCTAAAAGTGTGCTTTTCAGAGAAACAATAGCTTCCAATGGCTCTTGAGAAAAGATACCACATAGACACCATTATTTTAACAGCTGGACCAAGAGACAGATAAGATGAATTAGTTATATAGAACTACTATACAGTGGAATACTATTCAGCTATTAAAACCAAAGATATCATGAAATTTGCAGGCAAATAGATGGAACTAGAAAACTTCATCATGACTGGTACAACCTGGACCCAGAAAGACAAATGTGGTGTGTACTCACTTATAAGTGAGTATTAGTCATAAAGACTAGGATAACCTTTTAGAAACCACAAATCCAAACAATCTAAGGAAAGAGAAGGGCCCGAGGGAGGATATTTGAATCTCTTTGAGAAGGGGAATAGGTTAGACACTAGGGTAGGTGAAAGGAGGGGACTAGGTGTTTGAGGAGTGGTGGGGATGAGAACAGGAGGAAGGAAATGTGGGGAAGACAGAGGGAGAGAGTACTGGGAGGCACAACAGGATGGGGTGGTATCTCTGGGATGAACTATTAACCTAGGACAATGGAAACTCATGGGAATCTATGAGGATGACCCGAGCTAAGACTCCTAGCAATGGAAAATATGGACTCTGAACTAGCCATCTCCTGTAACCAGGCAAGACTTCCAATGGAGAGATTGGGACACCGACCCAGCCACAAACTCTTAGATCCACAATTTGTCTTGTCTACAGGATGTGCATGGGTGGGGGACAGTGCAGAAAATGAGAGAAGGGCCGACCAATCACCTGCCCAGTTTGAGACTCATGTGATGAGAGGAAGCCCACTTCTGACACTACGTGACGATATTCTGCTATACTTGCAAACAGGAAACTAGCATAAATGTAATCAGTGAGGCTTTACCCAGCAACTGTCGGAAGCTGATGAAGAGATCCATAACCAGAGCTTGAAGAATCCTGTGGAAGAGGGGGAGGAAGAATTGAGGGACCCAGAGAGGTCAAGGATACCGCAAGAAACCCTGCAGAGGTGACTATTGTGGACCCGAGGACTCATGAAGACCTAAGCAGAGGGTATGCATGGGATGAACCTAGGCCCTTTGCACATATGCAGCAGTTGTGCAGCTGGGTCTTCATGTGGTATTCCTAAAGCAGGAGCAGGGGCTGTCTTTGACATTGTCTGCCTTTCGATCCCTTTTCCCCTAATTAGGTTGCTGTGTTTAGCCTCAGTGGAAGAGCATGCACCTTGTCTTGTGCCTTGATATGGCAAGGCTGGTTGATGTCTATTGAAGGCCTCCTCTCTTCTGAGGAGGAGGGGAGGAGGAGGAGGAGTGGATGGGGAGGAGGATAGGTGAGAGAGAGGGATTGGGGGGTGAACCTGCTGTCAGCATGTAAAGTGAATAAATAACATAGTCAATAAAACAAGAAAAAATTTTCTAATGCCAGAGACATTACAGCCTTCAGTAAGAGAATGGAGAATGAAGTTGGTATTGACCCAGAAGTGTCATCCCTGATGGTAGCTTTTATATTGAGGGAATCATCAAGCATTCTAATGGAGAAGAAAAGCAATCACAGACATTGTGCACCAATAAACCCTGTAAGATACAATAATGACCTACATGGCAAGTTCCTACTGGCAGAATAGTAGCATAAATGTCATGGGAGTAATCAGACACTTTTTGGGCTACCCCACAAGATACAACCCATATCTGATTACTTGTTAGTGCCAAGAACCTATGGATATACAGGTCATAGGCTTTAGGGTAGAACTTACTACTATTACTAATTAGTGAGTCATATATGAAACCATCTTCAAACTGCTTTTCATTATACCCACAGATTTGTGCATCTCATAAACATTTATCAGGGAAGTTTCTTTTGGCAGTAGGTGGTGACTAACAAAGAGACCAACAAATGTTAAAAATGGAGAGGGTGTGTTACTGCAGAGTACTCAGTCTAAAGGGGACGTCTACATCATATTCATTCTTCTAACGAGTAAAGCATCATTTCAGAAATTGGGACTGAAGACTGCAAGGGCTAGAGATGTTGGATAACTACAAGAGAATAGTGCTTTCCAAGAAGCACAAGACTATTGCATATATGAACTCAGAACAGTTGTGGCAGCATGCATGGGACCTATGGAAGCTCAAATGAGATAAAACCCCCAAAAAAACCTAGTGTGGTGGCACAGGCAGAGGCAGACAGATTTCTGAGTTTCAGGCCAGCCTGATCTACAGAGTGAGTTCTAGGACAGCTAAGGCGACACAGAGAAACCCTGTCTCAAACAAACAAACAAACAAACAAACAAACAAACAAAAAGAGATGAAACCCCAGCATCAAAATGGGGGAGGTGGGTATGAAGTCTTACCGATAGCTGTGGAGCTATGAATGGTTGATAGCTGCTTAGGAGGTAGAGTCCTCTTTCTTTAGAGGTGTGGTCCTTGTTAGGTGGAACACTCTCCAGGGAATGGTCACACAATTGAGAGTATACAGGCATAAGCAATTGAATTTGATGTATTTAAAACTGATGGCAGAGGACACAGAATGGTTTGGGTATGGAATGGGAATGATTTTGGGAGGAAATGGGGAAGGTGATAAATATAACAAAACATGCAAGTCACTATCCTGAGAGTGGAGAACTAGTTTTCCCCAGAGAGGAACTTCCTAATTGATTATCCAATACAAGTTGGTTAGCTCTGAAATCCTAGACATAAAAGTAACACAAAACATATGTAGCAAGTTGTTTATCTATACATATATTTGTGTGTGTGTATGTGTATATGTATAACAATTGCAAAGCAAATGAATTTGAATTTGAGAAAAAGTATGGGAAGGCTTAGAGTCAAGGAAGGAAAGAGAGAAAATGATGTAACTATACTCTATTTCAAGATATAAAAACAAAATAAAACAAAAATTTAGTATCTCAAAAACTTAAGAAGGAAACAGATATTTAAAAGCTTTTCAAACATGTGGTTCTTGTCTTAATTATTATTAGCACAATAAAATGGTGATAATAAATAATAAAGAGATCAGAGGCATAAGATGAATTGTTCTTAGATACAAAGTTGGTCATGTGTTTTGAGTTGTCAAAATGATTGAGCATGGTACTGTCAAAATTAGTTGAGACCAGGGATAGCTCAACAAAGTGAAGGGTCAATTTCTATCTCACACAACAGTCTCACGCACAGCTTAGAATTTGTGACACATAGAGATAATACAAGCAATCGTGATCACACAGGTAAATGCCACGCATGTGTATAGCTGTTCCGCTCTGAATGTTATTCATATGCATTAGAAAAAATTATAGTGTTTTTGACTCTATATACACACAAGATTTTTTTCATACAATTTTATAACCACTGAATTTCTTAAGGATGTAATTATTATGTAGATGGAAGAAAAGAGTTTTATTTTGTCAAGAAATTTATTAAGAAATTTTCATCTCTTTTAGCCATGATCTGATCAATAAAGAGAAGCTAAAAAGGAAATGCTGAATATATATTATTGACTATAGTGTTGAATTGGCTGGGAAGAGTGTAATACTTCTGACAGTTAAGGGATGCCTCTGTGACTTACAAGTGCATTGGCTGAGTAAATTTAGACTCAGTCCTCCTGGGGGAGGGTTTCTCACTGATGGCAGCTGCTTTCATCTACCAAACTTTGAATGGATTCAGCCTTTAACACAAGACATTCCAAGGATACCTGTAATCCCAGTGATGTGACTTTCCTGAACATCCCCATTTGCCTTGTTCTTTTTTCCCTCTAGACCTCCCACACCTCAGCATCTACTTGCCCAGATAACTCGATCAAATACATTTCTGCCATTTAACCTGGACCGTTTTCCTTGGGATTTGAGCTTATGATCTTCCACATGCACAGGCAGCTTTAGGGGAGATGGTCTTTTTTTTTTTTTTTTTTCTCAGACAGCTTTTCTCTGCAAAGATCGGCTTCTTGGATGCCCAGGGCCATTTATACCAGTCTCTGCACTCAAACTTTCTCCTCAGTGGTGTCAGAACAGATCAGTGTTTGTTAATATGATGGGATCCAATTTCTCCATTCTTAGGTTAGCGTGACACGCAGAGAATTGTTCAGATGCTGTGCAGAATCTCTGTGTTTAGATGAGCACGCTCTTTCAATAAAAATAACTCAGAAGTTTCCAGAATGGGGAAGAGCAGTGGGACTGGTAGCTTTTTTCAGGTCCTAGTGTTCATGTTGTAAATCATACGAGGGCAGCTGACATTCTTCTAAATGGATGGCTAAGAAATTGCCCTTCTTTTCAGTGACTTCGCAGTATCTTCCTGCGGGCAAGTACATAGAGGTAATCGTAAGCAGATGGGAACCCCCAGGCATAATTGCACGCTCTTCATTTATTATAGAGCTCTGTGCATGGAGAGGAGGAAAGGCAAGTAGGGGAAAAGGGCAGCTTTTGTGTCATTTTGCTACTAGAGACAAATTGGATACAATTACAATTAGGACACAGGGGATGTGGATCCAGGAGCATTCATCTTCCAATATTGCATTTTAAGATGATTCCCAGTCATATGGTAAGATAAAAGGAGAACATTTTGAGACTATGGTCAGATGATAGCAAAGGTCTAAGGTGTTCTAATGCAATTCCCCTAACTGAGAGATTGCCTGAAAACCTAAGAAATACCATTATACTTTGAGGAATTGTCCCATGTAGCCTCAATATTTGTCTTCTGTGAAGTTTCCCCACTGTGCCTTCAAAAGAAAAAGAGGAATTACTTTTTCTTCATTTCAGTCCATTAGTGAGACAGAAAAATAAGGCAAGTCATTCCAGATTATAAAATCTGGAATTTAGAAGTTATTTTTTAAAGCATGCTTAGATCACAGAGACATGGGACAATGACAAATGTTAAATTGTCAATCCCCCCTTTCCAGTAAAGCATTGAGATTACTCTATCCTGCTATTTTCCTGGACCCCAACAACCAGCTTTGCTCCCAAAATTTTGTGTCTAGTAATATGATTAAAGAAGTATTTCCAGAATGATTCTCAGTCTATGAAACCATTCTGCTTCAAACACAAAGGAAAGAGGTATGTGAAGTGGGGATAGCACAGACCCAAACTACTGCCTGGCAGCATGAGGGGGTACATTTTTATCTGAAACAGAAAACTGAAAGCAGCTGAATGTCAGCTCTGGTCTCCTGTCTTCTCTATGTGGAGTGTAAGAGAAACAGTGGAGATTGAATCCTTTATTGTATATTTAAGTTACAGATGAAATTAAACCTGTTTAGGCATACAAAGACTTCATTTGCACAAGAGTGAGCACATGAGTGTGCATGTGTGTACTTGTGACTTGGATGACATCATCCCTCCTCACTCACATCAAATCAATCAATATAATGGATTTTCTATTGATAACAGCTTTGGGTCTAATGGAAAAAAATGCATTTCTCTGACAAAGCACAGCAGGTTACAGTTGCTAAGCGGTTCCTTGCTCTCACTGCCTCCTGCCTGGATTCTCTGTACTTGTTCTCCCAGACAAGCAGAATGGTAATGTCCTGTCTCCTTCTGTCAGTGAGTCATTTTATAGGTACAAGAACTCTATGAAGCACAAGGTCTCCATCCCTCAGCCTCCTAAGCAAATTATATTGCGTTCCATCTGGCCTGGGGCTCACTAACAGGTTGTCCCACACTCTGATTACAGACACCACATTTCTGTTTGCATGTTGAGTAATCCTAGAGTTTGAGGGTTGCATTCTATTCACTTCTCTCCCCAATGCTCAGCTAGGTTCTTGGCCTTTCTTTTTTTTTTTTTTTTCCTTTTTTTTTTTTACTTAAAATATGTTTTTTCCCCTTTTTTAAAAAAAATAGGTATTTTCTTTATTTACATGTAAATTTCTCCTTTCCCAGTTTCCCCTCCAAAAGACAAACAAACAAACAAAAACAACAAGAACAAACTCCTGTTGCCTCCCCCATCCCCATGCCTGCCACCCCACCCTCTCCCATTATTGGCCCTGGCATTCCCCTACACTGGGGCACAAAACCTCTCCTCCTATTGATGATCAGCTTCACAATCCTCTACTATACACCTGCTGGCAAAACAATCAGTCCCACCATGTATAGCCCTTGGTTGGTAGTTGGATCCCTGGGAGCTCTGAGGGTACTAGTTCATATTGTTGTTCATCCTAAGGGGCTGCAAACCCTCCAGATCCATAGAACCTTCCTCTAACTCCTTCAATGGGGACTGTGTACTCAGTTCAATGGATGGCTGTGAGCCTCTACATCTGTATTAGTCAGGTATTGTCAGAGCCTCTCAGGAGATAGCTATATTTAGACTGGCTTGTCCTTCCTTCAGTCTCTACTCCGTAGTTAATCTCTGCAACTCCTTCCATGGGTATTTGATTCCCCCTTTTAAGAAGGAATGAAATGTCCACCTTTTGGTCTTCCTTCTTAAGTTTCTTGTGGTTTGTGGGTTGTTCTTCCTGTATTCTGAACTTCTGGGATAACAACCACTTATCAGAGAATGCATACCATATGTGATCTTTTGTGATAGGGTTACCTCACTCAGGATGATACTCTCCAGATCCATCCATTTCCCTAAGAATTTCATAAATTCATTGTTTTTAAGAGCTGAGTAGTACTACATTGTGTAGATGTACCACAGTTTCTGTATCCATTCCTCTGTTGAGGGACATCTGGGTTGTTTCCAGTTTCTGGCTATTATAAATAAGGCTGCTATGAACATGGTGGAGCACGTGTCCTTATTACATGATGGAACATCTTCTGTGTATATGCCTAGGAGTGGTATTGCTGGGTCCTCTGGTAGAACTACGTCCAATTTCCAGAGGAACCGCCACACTGATTTCCAGAGTGGTAGTACCAGCTTGCAGTTCCACCAGCAGTGAAGGAGTGTTCCTCTTTCTCCACAACCTCTCCAGCATCTGTTGTCACCTGAGTCTTTTGTCCTAGCCAATCTGACTGGTGCGAGGTGGAATCTCAGAGTTGTTTTGATTTGCATTTCAGTGATGACTAAGGATGTTGAGCATTTCTTTAGGTGCTTCTCAGTCATTCAGTGTTCATCAGTTGAGAATTCGTTTAGCTGTGTACCCCATTTTTTAATAGGGTTATTTGGTTCTCTGGAGTCTAACTTCTTGAGTTCTTTGTATACATTGGATATTAGCCCTCTATCAGATATAGGGTTGGTAAAGATCTTTTCCCAATTTGTTGGTTGCCATTTTGTCCTATTGACAGTGTCTTTTGTCTTACAGAAGCTTTGCAACTTTATGAGGTCCCATTTGTCAATTCTTGATCTTAGAGCAGAAGCTATTGGGGTTCTCTTCAGGAAATTTTCCCCTGTGCCTATTTGCTCGAGGTTCTTCCCCACTTTACTTTCTATTAATTTCAATGTATCTGGTTTGATGTGGAGGTTCCTGATCCACTTGGACTTGAGCTTTGTAACAAGGAGAAAGGAATGGATCGATTTGCATTTTTGTACATGTTAACTGCCAGTTGAGCCAGCACCATCTGTTGAAAATGCTGTCTTTTTTCCACTGTATGGTTTTAGCTCCTTTGTCAA
>JADRCD010193185.1:25942-57669 GCA_019843815.1 Montemys delectorum | reverse complement strand
AAAAAAAAAAAATGGTATTAGTTGGCAGTATGTTAGTTCTCTGAACTTCATTAAGTTCCTTGCTTTACTTTGGTTTTTGTAAGCATTGAGTATCCAACACAAAACTGCATGCATGCTAGGAAAGTGTTTCTTACACAGACCATTCCTGAAACTCTTTAAGTTGGGAGAATATTCACTTGAACCCACCTACACAATATTTGGGTTTATATGCATTGACAAAGAATCAGATCATCAGTCTGTGATCAGGCCTGGCATGCACTTCTCTCAAGTCATCGGACTAGGAAATAATTTTGAATCCAGGACAGATTTCATGGCCTCAGTGTCAGGTGCTGATGGCACTAAATCTTCCACAGCATTCATCCTCACATGACTCTCTGATCTTCTCTGAGCCTTAGTTTTTGTTTTACTTTTTAACTGTGTCATTTTCAGCCATGACCCCACTTGGTTCTGGCTCCATGTCCTTTGTGACCCTCTCCCTCAAAGTTGCTTTATGGACATAGTTGGATGGGTTTTTTTCTTGCACAATTAAAGTTCTGTAAAGTATCATAAGTCCAACTCACACTTCATGCCAGAATTTTCATAATTGCTGGCCAAGTTAAGAACATAGAGATTAAGTCTCTGATATAAAAACATTAAACTAAGATCAAGTGTAAAGTTTAGTCATAATGAGAGAAGACTGTTCAATATGGAATGGTGAACTTTTTCCAATATAAATTTATAAGATTGGTTCAAAATTTTGCAAGAGTATTTGTAGAACTATCATTTTTCTATGCAAAGAATTATTATAGCTTCAATAGTTCGATCCAAACAATATGAAGAAGATGAACCACCAGAACTATGGAAGTCTAAGCCAAGAGGCTGCCTGGGCGACTTAGGAAGCCACACTGCTACTTTATATTTAATGAAAATTCATTTCTCATCATCCTTCTTAATGTGTGATTTTTTTTCCCTCAGAAGTAGTTGTTACTATGTAATTTAATTTTTGGTACCTGGGAACCATACCTAGTGTGAACAGTAGGAGAGCTGGCACAGAAAACCCACCCAGCAATGACACACAGCCAGATTAATGCAGTAATTAGTTGGCAGTGTGTTAGCTAATTCTATTTTCCATTTGTATTAGCAAGGAGTAAATCACAGTTTAGTAAAAGGTGAGAATAAAGCCGGGCAGTGGTGGCACACGCCTTTAATCCCAGCAGTTGGGAGGCAGAGGCAGGCGGATTTCTGAGTTCGAGGCCAGCCTGGTCTACAGAGTAAGTTCCAGGACAGCCAAGGCTACACAGAGAAACCCTGTCTCGAAAAAAACCAAAAACACACACACACCACACACACAAACCACCAAAAAAAAAAAAATACCAAAAAAAAAAAAGCTGAGAATAAAGTCAAATTTTAGAGCTGTCCGTGATAATAAAGCTAGGCCAAAATTAACTTAATTTGAAGAGTTTTACCATTGAGAGGACTGTGTTAGTAAGGTTTGCATTGCTGTTCCTGAGAGAGATCAACTTTTAACGTGAGAAGGTTTGACTTGAGCCTTCGGAAGCTTTAGTCCATGGATCAGTGGCTCTGTTGCCCTGAGTCTATGATGAAGCAGAGGATCGTGACTGTGGCAGGAGTGTGCAGAGGGAATGCCCATTCTCATCACAGAGGCCAGGAACAAATAAAGAGAGGAAAGAGACAAGGTCTCAGTGTTTCACGTACCTGCCCTAGTGGCCTCACCCAGCTGGGCTTAATAATTTTTATAATTTCACCAAAAAAAAAATGGTATTAATAAAGTTAATCAAGAGAAAGGCTAGAGATCTTCCTTGGCTCTAGATTCATTCGTGAGGGACTCGGCATGCTGCAAATGCTAGTCCACACCTGAGCCATTCCAAAGATGAACAGCTAGTTCCATTGCATTACGAGTTTGTTTCTTAGTAATTTCTTAATAATATCCCCTGTAGAGTACTGCTAAGTTAACAGAAAAGTACTTTGCTTCCTCACATCCACACATCATAGTGTGCTGCTTCTCTTGAGCTCCTTGGACTCTACTCTGAACACCAGTGATGTTGTGCTTCTAGTGTAGGAACTCCGCTTACCGTGGTTTAAACAGAAGACTGAGAAGCTAATGTCACATGCTTAACAGTGTGGGAAATTTTCCCCAGGAAATCCAATTTTGGAGTCTCACATCTGTTAGAATTAATTAGAAACTGTTAGGTGCAATTCTGCTGAAATTCAACTGTTTGATATTTTATTAAAGTATATTAACTATGTACTATCAAAAATATTTTGATTATAGCTGCTTCGATTTCTTTGTCTACCTTCAATGATCAAGTGTGGGGGGGGGGAACTTTTTATTTGTGCTCATTATCCATGGGCCATTGGTCATTTTCTGGTCTGAAATTTCTTGAGTATTATGTTTTAACATGATATATAATTATCCTGGAGTTATTATCTAGATTCTTAAAAAAAAATTTTCCTTCTGATAGAGCACTTTAAAGGCACTTATTAATGGAAACTATCAAACAAGTTTCTTGGCAATGGTGACTATGCTCCATAAACAACATCAGCTTCATAAGCCTGGGCATTGCTTTAAAATAAAGCTTGTGTCAAATTGACCAAAGACCAGCTAGCAAAACTAAATATCTTTCTCTTTAAAAAAATTTAAATATTCTAAGTAATTTGTCTTAATCTTAGCACAAATGAATATTCATTTGTTTTCCATAATTCTTAAATCTGTAATACTCAACACCTTTTTAACTGAGATGTGATACAGTTATCTAAACACTTCCACAAGGGAGTCTTAAAACCATTTCCCCTGTTGCTTTCCAGCATTTCTTTAGCCAGTTTCTAAGGTTGCATGAATGTTTTCTGACACACTTGTCTTCTTACACCCTCAGTAACCGTGTGGAAGCATGGACAAGAGAAGTTGAATTCTTGCTCCGACAAGAAGGCAGGCCCATAGTTAATCTTATCCCTGATAAGAATAGAAGGAGAGTGATGGTCAAGGACTGGCAGAATACAGACAAAGCAATCGATTGGCTAAGACAGGTTAACTACACCAAACCGTTTGTCCTTTACTTGGGATTGAATTTGCCACACCCTTACCCTTCGCCATCTTCAGGAGAAAACTTTGGCTCTTCTACGTTTCAAACTTCTCTTTACTGGCTTGAAAAGGTAAGTATTCTATGTGTGCTCAAAAGCAGGCACTGACATATGCAAAGTCACCTGGCATTACTCATTTTATTATTTTTATGGAAAAATTAGGCACTTATACTTTTAAACTAAGCCAGTAATGAATTTGTTCAAAGGATAATATTTTTGAAATAAAACATTAGAGCTTGTTAACTATGTAGATGTACATGTGATATGTCTATAAAAAGGAACGAAAAGACATTATCTTTGGAATGCAGGCAGGCCTCACTTCCTCCAGTTCAGGATGGTAAAAATAACCATACAGAATGAAACTGCAAAAAACAATCTTAATTGTCAAAGGAAAAGATTATCATTTTTCTTCTAGAAACATTAAAAACATCTGTCAAAATGTGTAAAATTTTACTTTTGGTTGTCAATAAAAAATACAAATAGCAAAATATATTATTTCATATACTATGCTAAAAACAGAAGCTCTTAGGATGAGTGTTGTAAAAAGCATACTAGGTACAGTGTGAGCAGTGCCCGCCTTCCCCTGTACAGCTGACATGCAGTGTGAGCAGTGCCTGCTTTCTCCTGTGCAGCTGACCTGCAGTGTGAGCAGGGCCCGCCTTCCTCTGTGCAGCTGACCTGCAGTGTGAGCAGGGCCTGCTTTCTCCTGTGCAGCTGACCTGCAGTGTGAGCAGTGCCCGCCTTCCCCTGTACAGCTGATGTGCAGTGTGAGCAGTGCCCGCCTTCCCCTGTGCAGCTGACCTGCGGTGTGAGCAGTGCCCGCCTTCCCCTGTGCAGCTGACCTGCAGTGTGAGCAGTGCCCGCCTTCCCCTGTGCAGCTGATGTGCAGTGTGAGCAGTGCCCGCCTTCCCCTGTGCAGCTGACCTGCAGTGTGAGCAGTGCCTGCTTTCTCCTGTGCAGCTGACCTGCAGTGTAAGCAGTGCCTGCTTTCTCCTGTGCAGCTGACGTGCAGTGTAAGCAGTGCCCACTTTCCCCTGTGCAGCTTACCTGCAGTGTGAGCAGTGCCCGCCTTCCCCTGTGCAGCTGACCTGCGGTGTGAGCAGTGCCCACCTTCCCCTGTGCAGCTGACCTGCGGTGTGAGCAGTGCCTGCTTTCTCCTGTGCAGCTGACCTGCAGTGTGAGCAGTGCCCGCCATCCCCTATGCAGCTGACCTGCAGCAAGTATCTTCTATTGGGTTGGCAAATTGTCATATTTCTTTCTCTATTTGGATCACCTCCTCCTACATTTTACTTTTTGGCTTCCAATGTAGATGTATGTGCAATAGTTCCTTTGAGGTGAACGTTTTTACCAATGCCTCACTGTGATCCGCGCAATCATCTTGCCAACAAAAACGCACACGGACACCAGGATCCTTCTGCAGCAAGCGTTTATTGCATCTTTAAGAGGAAGACCCCAAGCCCCGAAAAAGCACTGCTTATATATACCCTGGAGCGGCGTGTTCATTTCTGATTGGCTGTTTGCTCATTACCTCATATGACGCCCCGGGATAGGCTGTGACTTGGCGCGCTCTGGCCCTTAGCACATGCGCAGACTACTTGTTTACAGGGAGAAGACACTGGATGCCAGCGCCATCTTGTAATGGCGATTGAGCCAGCTCAGGCGTGGCTCTCTACATCTCCCCCTTTTTGTTTTAAATGATAGGCTCTGGCCGATGCCCTGTGTCTTAGGCTAGCTGATGTGCTGTCCATTACCAGCACCAAGAGATCGGTGGGATCCTTTGGATCACTACTCATTGGTGTGCTCCTGGTTTATGGCATCAGCCTAATCTCGTCATAGGGGCCAAAGGCAGCGGGCCTCGAGGACATATGGCAGTTTGACTCACTCTCCTGTGTGCAATGGGATAAGACTCCACGGGGTGCAAGAGCTAAGTCTCGCTGACCATTAGCTTTTAAGTATTTATTTTGTTTTTAGCATGCTGAGCCAAATATCGGGAGAGGCTCCTTGCTCTAGTGCAGCAAATGCTTGGGCAATTACTACCTTGTCATGTTTTTGTTGGGCTCTGAGTTTGCAAACCATCCAGAGAAGAAACACTAAGCCAGCACACAAGGCAACACCAAACAGGCCAATTCCCACCCATTCCTTAAGGAAAGAAAAGGCTGAAGAAATCCAGGAGGTAAATTTAGTAAGTCCTTGAGCCAGGGACGGATCCACTCACGTCGAATTGACAGTCACGATAGCCAATCTCAGCCAATTTCCTGTAAGATATTGAGACAACTATCGAGAGAGATTAGCAACTTGAGTAATACTTTGATATTGAATGGAAGTCACACACAAGCCAGGATATTTCCACTCGCAGCCTACTTGTGCTAGCTGCCAAAGGGTATTTATTTGTTCTTACTCAGCTGCATCCCGGCAGCTGCTTCCATGCCTTTATAGCAATCTGATTCACCTGCTCAAAGACTTGCAATGGGTAACTGCGCCGACGACCCTGACTGCCAGGGAAGAAGGACCAGCACACCACGTCCTTCCAGCAACAGTTTACTCAGGAATGTCTTGCTTAATGGTTACAGCAGAGTGGCCCCGAGCCCCACCAGGAGTCTGACTCTATACCTTTCGTAGGACCGCCCATGAGCCCATACCACGTTTCACACAGTCATAGGCTACTAGGCATTGATGTAGAATCAGGCCACTGGTGGGCACGCCCCCAGGTCCAAATAAGGACTTGTTTACTCCAACGGCTCCAGCTGGGCCAGTGCAATCTTTAAGGCACGGCAACAGTGCTCCACAGTTCCCCCTTTTTTATTATAAGAGCTGAAATTGCGCGATCAAGCACCATCATGTAGGAACCTGCAATCAAGGGCAAAATTACAGCTAATAGAAATGGCACTCACTCTACTGGGTGCAATGGGCTGAGCCCCCCAGGTGCAAGAGCTGAGTACCAAACGCATGCTGAACACCCATCCCAAGTGCAATGAGGTCAAGCGACCTCATGGGGTGCAAGGGCTGTCCAGAATGTGGACATGGCAATGGGGTGAACTCTATTGCTGCTTTAATGCCATCAGCCAGGCTTGTGGAGAAACATCAGCCTCAATGGCCTGGAATGCACACACCACCAGGGCCCTTTCTCGTCTCTGCATTTTCACCATCCGACATATGCAAAACAGGCAGAGTATGCAGGCGCCTATTAAGGCAACAGCCAACACTCCTACGCCCACCCATTCTTTCAGATGGCTCATGGCCTGGGAGATCCAGGCTGCTATTAGTAGTAAAGAATCGAGGAAAAACTCACGCATCATGCATCACGGGCATCGGGATTGGGAACACCGACAGAATTCCCCATCTCGGCTTCGCTTCTCCCTTTCTCATCATCGCCAGCCAGATCACCGTCAGCAGCAGGAGGATCTTCATTTTTCGCCTTCCTCACTAAACGTTCCGGCACCCACACTGGATCCTGCTGGTCCTGTGGGAAAACACAGACAGAGCCTCGTGCCCATGTCAGCACGGGATCAGGTCCCCTCCAGGAACCTGTTAAGATATCTTTCCACTTTACCATGCCTTGTGATGGGCCATGGGAATCACAATGTCTGCCTGCTGCTGATTGGCCTTGAGAATCCAAATTCAAAAAATTTATGGTAAATAGAGCAAGAGATATTCTCTCCTTGGGGGTGCGGCCATAGCCTATTCCCCCTTTTTGTTTTTGTAGGCACTCTTTGAGGGTGCGATGTGCATGTTCCACAATTCCTTGTCCCTGAGGATTGTAGGGAAGTCCATGGTTAAGATTTATCTCCATTTGCTTGCAAAAGGAGATGAAGGTTTGTGCTGAATAAGCAGGACCATTGTCAGTCTTTAGCTGTTGAGGTTTTCCCCATGCTGCCCAGGCTTCTAGGCAATGTCCTATGACATTACGAGCCTTTTCACCACTCATGGGAGTAGCATGCATGACACCTGAACAGGTATCAACAGATACATGAACATACTTTAACGTCCCAAAGTCTGAAATGTACGTGATATCCATCTGCCATATCTTGAGCGGCAGTAATCCTTTTGGATTCATTCCCACACTGGGAGGATGTAAATAAATCACACACTGTGGGCAGTCTAAAACCACCTGTCTGGCATCTGCTCTAGACAAATGGAATTTCTGTTGTAAGGTCTTTGCATTAACATAAAACAACTGATGAAATTGTTTTACCTGTTCAATTGTGGAGCTCCAAAAGTAACATTCACTTCTGGACAAATGATCCACAGCTTCATTACCTGCACTAAGCGGTCTTGGTAGACCTGTATGTGCTCTGATATGCTGAATGTAAAAGCATGTAGTCCTTTGCCAGATTAACCTTTGCAATTCTTGAAATAATGAAAACACTGTGCTGCTACGCTTAATGAGACGTGCCACTTCTAGGATTTTTACAGCATTGACCACATAGGCAGAGTCAGAAATTAAATTAAATGCAAATTGACAGACCTTAAAGACTTCTAAAACAACTCTTAATTCTATAATTTGAGGGGAACCAGAATGAAATTGACACTTTACTGGTTCTTGTGATTCAATCATATAAGCACCACAGCCTGTCTTGGAACCATCAGTAAAAATATTAGGCGCCTCTTTAATGGGCTGCGATAAAGTCATTTTGGGAAAAATCACAGGATGCTCTTTAAAAAATGATATTAATGGATGTTTGGGATAATGATTATCAATCACACCATCAAATCCACACTGCAGAATGGCCCAATCATCCACAATGCCACAAAGAACCTTAACTTGATGGCTAGAATAGGGAACTATAATGCTGGCAGGGGAAACTCCAAAATATTGTAAACACTGCTGAATCCCTAGCAAGGCCAAAGCAGCGACTGCAGTCGGATAATGCTCAATAGATTTTCCTGGAGAGACTCTGGAATAGATCCATAATAATGGACCATCCTGCCACAACAACCCTGTAGGTTGAGAAAAGGTAGCTAAAATGCATAGCATGATGGGCTGTTCTTTCTTCCATCTCTGTAAAAACGCAGTCTGTAACCTGTCCTCAACAACCCGCAATGCCTCTCTGGCTTCTTTTGTTAACTGTCTAGGTGAATCTAACGCTGAATCCCCAATTAAAATATTATATAAGGGCTTCAATTCATAATTAGGTAACTTAAGATAGCCTCTTATCCAATTTATATCTCCTAATAATTTTTGAAAATCATTAAGGGTCTTCAAATTATCTTTTCTAATTTCGATTTTTTGAGGAACTATCTTCACCCTATCAATCTTGGTCCCTAAATAATTTACTATCATATCTCTCTGGACTTTCTCAGGGGCAATATACAATTTTCTTCCTTCTAACAATGTCACTAATCTGCTATATGCAGAATTTAAAATATCCTAATTAGCGGCAGCCAGCAAAATATCGTTTTGTTTTTGTTTTTGTTTTTGTTTTTTTTCCATTTTTCCATTTGTGGCTGCAAGAAACCACACTCTGCTCAGGAGACTTCCGCATAAGGCAGCCGGCACGGCACACTAGGCAACGCCCTATCCGTCTCCTCCCTCACTTCCTCCTCCTTCTTGCCTGCTGTCTTCTTCTCCTTCCTCTCTGAAAGTTTCTCCATTTTTGCCAACAGCTCTTGCATTTGTTCTTTTAAGTCTTTCTCCCTTATACTCTCGTCAGAACTGCTATCAGACTCAGACTTAGGCACCTTGACGACCTCCCTCAAATCTGGATATAGATTCCCTGAACATTTCTTTTCATGGACTTTAGAACACCTAGAGCTGTTAGACTGAGTCTCAGACTTCATCTCCTTTATATGTTCTAAGACCTCTGCCGTCACTTTAACCGCAGGAATACATTCCTCACTAGTCAAGCAACTACGAATAACTTTCCACACTCCTCTCACTCCTGTTTTGCGCTTTTTATCTTGCAGGGTACCTTCCTCCCAGGCTCGGTCCAAATCTTTCCCTAACTTATCCCAGCAGGGTAGCATAAGGTTGCCTGACACAGCAAACCAGGGGGCGACATAGTCCACCTCCTGGAGGAACTGAGCCAGTACATTATCCTTAAACTTTAATCCTTTGCTACTGAGCAGCTTGTGAAGAGTGGTCTTTACAGGGCAAGATGGAGAGGTTCCCATGGCTAGTGACGGCCCTGGGCGATGACAATTAAAGCAGAAGCAAGCCAGCAAAGTCACGAGAACCATCCCCACTACTACAACTGTTACAATCCAAGGAGAAACCCCTCCCGGCAACATGCTCTGTTGGCCATTTACTTCACTTTTGCCTGCCTACAACTGAGGACTTGAAACAATGAAGCCTCTTTCAGAAGACTTGAAACAATGAAACCTCTTTCAGAGGACTTAAAACAATGGAGCCTCCTTCCCGGAGGACCTTTCAACTGACGGGCCCCACTTATTGGCCACTTTCCGATTGATCAATCGCCCTGACTGCTGCTGGTTCTGGAACACCACGGGAGTCCCCCAAAAGTGGGACTCTCTCCATGCGGGCCACCAAAATGCGCAGCGCCGACGACCCTGACTGCCAGGGAAGAAGGACCAGCACACCACGTCCTTCCAGCAACAGTTTACTCAGGAATGTCTTGCTTAATGGTTACAGCAGAGTGGCCCCGAGCCCAACCAGGAGTCTGACTATATACCTTTCGTAGGACCGCCCATGAGCCTATACCACGTTTCACACAGTCA
Source organism: Montemys delectorum (assembly GCA_019843815.1). Classification (NCBI taxonomy): domain Eukaryota; kingdom Metazoa; phylum Chordata; class Mammalia; order Rodentia; family Muridae; genus Montemys; species Montemys delectorum. The sequence continues at coordinate 47,916 of JADRCD010193185.1, read as the reverse complement.
TAGGCTACTAGGCATTGACGTAGAATCAGGCCACTGGTGGGCACGCCCCCCGGGTCCAAATAAGGACTTGTTTACTCCAACGACTCCAGCTCAGCCAGTGCGATCTATAAGGCACGGCAACAGCGCTCCACAGGTAACCAGTCTGTTGCTTAGCAAAGCAACCTTGCCCCAAAAGCGTATCCCTATCCCAAGCTTGATTCCTAGCTGCGTGATCAGCGTCTGCCTGTTCATAAGCAAATTAAAGTGAAAGAGGCTGTGATCCGTAAGTACGGACTCAGCCAAGGACTTTATAACCTTAAAATCCAAGGCTCATGAAAACGCTGACCCTATGCATCTTGAAAAACTGGATAAACAAGTGACAATTCAATTCTAACTGTAGGGTTGATAGTAGGCCCTGTATCCAACTCTCCTTTTCTGACTTTACCGAACGCTCCTCTTTTATCTGCTCTAATGCTGCCTAGGAGTTCGCCGCAAGCCGGGAAGCCGCGCAGTTCCTATTTCCCGCCTTCTTTTGCTCTCGATTTTGCCGCCCATCTGGATGGTAACTTTCCTCCCCCCAGCGGGCTGCCTCTTCATCTAGGTCCTCCTCAGAGCTATCAAGCCTCAAGACCTCTAGTTCCTTTACCAGATAAAGAGATCTCTTTTCTGAGGCCTTTTCCTTTGTATGCTTCTCTCCTAGGGCGTCCTTTCCCTTACCTCTCACTTCCGCGGACTGAGTGTCTTTGGAAGGGTCTATTTTCTTCTTAGGCATGCCTTTCCTTTTTTGAGCTCTGAGTCTCCTATCCCACTCTGTTTCTGACATGTTGTCTTGTAAGCAAAATGAAACCAAAAGAACAAGACCAAACATACCTCTCAGAGCTTATCTTTGTCCTGCAGTTCTAAATCCTCCCCGTGAACGGAGGGTCTCCTCAGCTCCGGCTATGGTGAATTCCCAGGTTTCAGCACCAATTGTGATCCGTGCAATCGTCTTGCCAGCAATAACGCACACGGACACCAGGATCCTTCTGCAACAAGCATTTATTGCATCTTTAAGAGGAAGACCCCAAGCCCCGAAAAAGCACTGCTTATATATACCCTGGAGTGGCGTGTTCATTTCTGATTGGCTGTTTGCTCATTACCTCATGTGACGCCCCGGGATAGGCTGTGACTTGGCGCGCTCTGGCCCTTAGCATATGCGCAGACTACTTGTTTACAGGGAGAAGACACCGGATGCCAGCGCCATCTTGTAATGACGATTGAGCCAGCTCGGGCATGGCTCTCTACACCTCACCTGTTTGAATCTTGGTCCTTTTTGCACTGGTTTGCCTGCTTAGATAGGAGTCCTGTCACTAAGTTCCTCTGACTGTGAATCTGGACTTTTTTGGGATGGCAGCACTGTCAGCACTGTCAAGACCAGCCTTTTCTTCTATAATTTCATATATGTGTGATCTGAATTCACTTTGGTTTTAGTGTGTTTCCTTTCTTTGGTGAATAGTCATCCTTATTGAGCTTTCATTCCACTTTTGTGAAGTTATCCCTGGGAGACAAATCTATTCTCCTATTAACCTTTGAGAAAGCCAGGGAAAATCCCAACACCCTTGCTCCAAATAGTGTAAATAAGTTTTATTCAGCCAATTGCTAACTCAGAGAATTGTCATGTATTGTAACCATTCATTTCTTTTTTCTTTTTTTTTTTTTACTTTATTTTTGTTATTTTTTTTATTGGATATATTCTTTATTTACATTTATGTTTTCCCCTTTCCAGGTCTCCCCTTCAGAAACCTCCTATCCCATCCCTCCTCCCCCTGCCTCTGTGAGGGTACTCCCCCAACCACCCACCCACTCTTGTCTTCTCACCCTGGCATTCCCCTAGACTAGGGCATCAAATACCCTCAGGCCCAAGGGCCTCTCCTCCCACAGATATCCTCTATCACATATGCAGCTGGAGCCATGGGTTCCTTAATGTGTACTCTTTGGTTGGTGGTCCAGTCCCTGGGAGGTCCAGGGGGTCCGGCCCATTGACACTGTTGCTCTCTCCATGGGAAGAGCCTTTCAGGAGATAGCCATATTAGGCTCCTGTCAGCAAGCACTGCCCTGCATTCACAAAAATAGCATCCTGATTTAGTGACTAGATGGATCCCCAGGTGGGGCAGTCTCTGGATCGCCTTTCCTTTCAGTCTCTGCTCCACACTTTGTCTCCACATTTCCTCCTGTGAGTATTTTGTTCCCTCTTCTAAGAAGCATTGAAACATTGACACTTTGGTCTTCCTTCTTCTTGGGTTTCATATGGTTTGTGAATTGAATCTTGGGTATTCCGAACTTTGGAGCTAATAGCCACTTATCAGTGAGTGCATACCATGTGTGTTCTTTCGTGACTGAGTTACCTCACTCAGGATGATATTTTCAAGTTTCATTCATTTGCCTAAGAATTTCATGAAGTCATTGTTTTTAATAGCTGAATAGTATTCCATTGTGTAAATATACCACACTTTCTGTACCCATTCCTCTGTTGAGAGACAGATATCTGGGTTGTTTTTAGCTTCTAGCTATTATAAGTATGGCTGCTGTGAACATAGTGGAGCATGTGTCCTTATTACATGTTGGAGCATCTTCTTCATGTATGCCAAGTAGTGGGATAGCTGGATCCTCAGGTAGTACTGTGTCCAATTTTCTGAGGAACCACCAGACTGATTTCCAGAGTAGTTGTACCAACTTGCAGTCCCACCAGCAATGGAGGAATGTTCCTCTTTCTGCACATACTCTGCTGTCACCTGAGTTTTTGATCTTAGCCATTCTGACTGGTGTGAGGTGGAATCTCTGGGTTGTTTTGATTTGCATTTCCCTGATAACTAAAGATGTTGAACATTTCTTTAAGTGCTTCTCTGCTATTCGGTATTCCTCAGTTGAGAATTTTTTGTTTAGCCTTGAATCCCATTTTTAATAAGGTTATTTGGTTCTCTGGAGTCTAACTTCTTGAGTTTTTTTGTGTATATTGGATATTAGCCCTCTATCAGATGTAAGATTTGTTAAGATATTTTCCCAATTTGTTGATTACTGTTTTGTCCTATTGACAGTGTCCTTTGATTTACAGAAGCTTTGCAATTTTATGAGGTCCCATTTTTCAATTCTCGAACTTAAAGCATAAGCTATTGGTGTTCTGTTCATGAAAATTTCCCCTGTGCCACTTTCTTTTCTATTAGTTTCAATGTATCTGGTTTTATGTGGAGGTCCTTGATCCACTTGGACTTCAGCTTTGTAAAAGGAGATAAGAATGATCAATTTGCATTCTTCTACATGTTGACCACCAGTTGAATCAGCACCACTTGTTGAATGCTATCTTTTTTCCACTGGATGTTTTTAGCTCCTTTGTCAAAGATCAAGTGATCATAGATGTGTGGTTCATTTCTGGGTCTTCAATTCTATTCCATTGATCTACCTGCCTGTCACTGTACCAATATCATTCCGTTTTTATCACTACTGCTCTGTAGTACAGCTTGAGGTCAAGAATAGTGATTCCCTCAGAAGTTCTTTTATTGTTTAGAATTGTTTTCGTTATCCTGGGTTTTTTGTTATTCCAAATGAATTTGAGAATTGTTCTTTCTAACTCTATGAAGAATTGAGTTGGAATTTTGATGGGGATAGAATTGAATCTGTAGATTGCATTCTGCAAGATGGCCATTTTTACTAAATTAATCCTACCAATCCATGAACATCTTTCCATCTTCTGAGGTCTTTGATTTTTTTTTTTCTTAGAGTCTTAAAGTTCTTGTTGTACAGATCTTTCACTTGTTTGGCTAGAGTCACACCAAGGCATTTTATATTGTTTGTGACTTTTGTGAAGGGTGTTGTTTCCCTAACTTCTTTCTCAGCCCATGGATAAATTGAAGTATAAATTGGGGATAATTTGAATATTGGGAGGCTAATGATTTGTTTTAGTTAAATTTATATCCAGTCATTTATCTATCAGCTGTAAGAGTTTTCTGGTGGAATTTTTGAGGTCACTTAAGTATACTATCATATCATCTGCAAATAGTGATATCTTGACTTCTTCCTTTCCAATTTGTATCCTTTTGACTTCCTTTTGTTGTCTAATTGGTCTAGCTAGAACTTCAAGTACTATATTGAATAGTTAGGTAGCCTTGTCTAGTCCCTGATTTTAGTGGGATTACTTCAAGTTTTTCTCTACCTAGTTTGATATTGGCTACTGGTTTGCTATATATTGTTTTTACTATGTTTAGATATGGGCCTTGAATTCCAAGACTTTTAACATGAAGGGATGTTGAATTTTGTCAAATGCTTTTTCAGCTTCTAGTGAAATGATCATGTGGGTTATTTTCTTTGACTTTTTTTATGTATTGGATTACATTGATGGATTTCCATATATTGAACCATCCCTGCATGCCTGTGATGAAGCCTACTTGATCATGGTGAATGATCATTTTGATTTGTTCTTGGATTTGGTTTGCGAGAATTAATAAAGTATTTTTGCATCTATGTTCATAAATGAAATTGATCTGAAGTTCTCTTTCTTTGTTGGGTCTTTGTGTGGTTTTTGTATCAGTGTAACAGTGGCTTCATAGAACCAATTGTGTAGTTTTCGTTCTGTTTCTATTTTTGTGAAATAGTTTGAAGGGTATTGGTATTAGGTCTTCTTTGAAGGTCTGGTAGAATTCTGCACTAAACCTAATCTGGTCCTGGGCTTTTTGGGGTTGGGAGATTTTTAATGATTGCTTCAGTTTCTTTAAGGATTATGGGGCTGTTTAGATGGTTTATCTGATTCTGATTTAACTTTGGTATTTGGTATCTGTCTAGAAAATTGTCCATCTTATCCAGATTTTCCAGTTTCATTGAATATAGGCTTTTGTAGTAGGATCTGATGATTTTTGGAATTTCCTCAGTTATTGTTATTATATCTCCCTTTTCATTTCTGATTTTATTAATTTGGATACTAACTCTGTGCCCCCTGGTTAGTCTTGCTAAAGGTTGATCTATCTTGTTGATTTTCTCAAAGAACCAGCTCCTGGTTTGGTTGATTCTTTGTATAGTTCTTTTTGTTTCTACTTGGTTGATTTCAGTCCTGAGTTTGATTATTTTTTTGCTATCTAATCCTCTTGGGTGTATTTGCTTCTTTTTGTTCTAGAGCTTTCAGGTGTGCTGTTAAGCTGCTAGTGTATGCTCTCTCCAGTTTCTTTTTGGAGGTACTCAGAGCTATGAGTTTTCCTCTTAGCACTGTTTTCATTGTCCCATAAATTTGGGTATGATGTGCCTTCATTTTCACTAAATTCTAAAGTCTTTAATTTATTTCTTTATTTCTTCCTTGACTAAGTTATCATTAAGTAGAACATAGTTCAGCTTCTACGTGTATATGGTCTTTCTGTTCTTTTTGTTGCTATTGAAGACCAGCCTATTGAAAATCAGCCTTAATCCATATTGATCTGATTGGAGGCCTGGGAATATTTCAATCTTCTTGTATCTGTTGACACTTGTTTTGAGACTGATTGGTCAGTTTTGGAGAAGGTACCATGAGGTTTGAGAAGAAGGTATATTATTCTGTTTTAGAATGAAATGTTCTATAGATATTTGTTAAATCCATTTGGTCCATAACTTCTATTAGTTTCACCATGTCTCTGTTTAGTTTGTGATTCCATGATCTGTCCATTGATGAGAGTAGGGTAATCCCAGCACTTGGGAGGCAGAGGCAGGTGGATTTCTGAGTTCAAGGCCAGCCTGATCTACAGAGGAGTTCCAGGACAGCCAGGGCTACACAGAGAAACCTTGTCTGGAAAAACTAAAAAAGAAAAAAGAAAAAGAAAAAGGAAAAGAAAGAAAGAAAGAAAGAAAGAAAGAAAGAAAGAAAGAAAGAAAGAAAGAAGAGAGAGTGGGGTGTTGAAGTCTTCCACTATTATTGTGTGGTTCAACGTGTGCTTTGAGCTTTAGTAAAATTTCTTTTACGAATGTGGTAGCCATTGCATTTGGAGCACAGAATCGAGAGTTCTTGGTAGATTTTTTTTCCTTTGATGAACATGAAGTGTCCTTCCTTATCCTTTTTGATAACTTTTGGCTGAAAATTGATTTTATTTGATATTAGAATGGCTACTCCAATTTGTTTCTTGGGACCATTTGCTTGGAAAATTGTTTTCCAGCCCTTTATTCTGAGGTAATGTCTGTCTTTGAGACTGAGGTGCATTTCCTGTATACAGCAAAATGCTGGGTCCTGTTTACATATCCAGTCTGTTAGTCTATGCCTTTTAATTGGGGAATTGAGATATTGGTATTAAGATATATTAAGGAATAGTGATTGTTGCTTCCTGTTATTTTTATGTTTGTGTAGCTATCTTCTTTTAGATTTGTTGAAAGATTACTTCTTGCTTTTTCTAGTGTGTAGTGTCCCTCCTTGTGTGGGAATTTTTCATGTATTATCTTTTGTAGGACTGGATTTGTGGAAAGATATTGTGTAAATTTTTTTTTCATGGAATATCTTGGTTTCTCCATTAGTGTTAATTGAGAGTTTTGCTGGGTATAGTAACCTGGGCTGCTTTTTTGTTCTCTTAGGGTCTGTATGACATCTGCCCAGGATCTTTCAGCTTTCATAGTCTCTAGTGAGATGTGTAATTCTGATAGGTCTGCCTTTATATGTTACTTGACCTTTTTCCCTTCTGCTTTTAATATTTTTTTGTTTTGTTTTGTTTTGTTTTGTGCATTTGGTGTTTTGACTATTTTGTGACTGGAAGAATTTCTTTTCTGGTCCAATCTATTTGGAGTTCTGTAGGCTTCTTGTATGTTTATGGACATCTCTTTCTTTAGGTTAGGGACATTTTCTTCTATAATTTTGATATTTACTGGCTCTTTAAGTTGGGAATCTTCACTCTCTTCTATACCTATTATCCTTAGGTTTAGTCTTCTCACTGCATCTGGATTTCCTGGATGTTTTGGATTAGTATCTTTTTGCATTTTCTTTGAGTGTTATGTCAATGTTTTCTATGGTATCTTCTGCCCCTGAGATTCTCCCTTCTATCGTATTCTGTTGGTGATGCTTGCATCTATGAGTCCTGATCTCTTTCCTAGGTTTTCTATCTCCAGGGTTGTCTCCCTTTGTGATTTCTTTATTGTTTCTATTTCCATTTTTCGATTCTGGATGTTTTTGTTCAATTCCTTCACCTGTACTCATAGGTGTCTCGGCACTCCTGGGAGACGAATTCTCTCCCAGAGGTATTTGGGTGTGAAGAGCTTTGGCATGAGGTCAGTTCGAGGCACAGATGGAAACCGGAAGGATCCTATCCCAGGCTGCTTCTCGATTCCTGTGTCCTAAGGGCTCCAGGCAGGTCCCTGAGAGCAGAAGTGATGGTCTTACTTGTGCTCACAGGCATGTCCACACTCATGGGAGACCATTCCTGGTGGTATTTGGATATGGAGCACTGGAACACAGGATCTGCTCCGGGTGCAGATGGAAACCAGAAACCATTCTTTTCAATCATTCTATGTAGGAAATATTTCGAAGTTCACCACAAGTGCTCATTGGAAGAATGGGATATTTTGATTTTCTAATGTAAAACTTTTTCTTCTTCCTTTTCAGGTAGCTTATGATGCAATCAAAATCCCAAAGTGGTTGCCTTTGTCACAAATGCACTCTGTGGATTATTACTCTTCCTATACAAAAAACTGCACTGGGAAGTTTACTGAAAATGAAATTAAGAACATTCGAGCATTTTATTATGCTATGTGTGCTGAGACAGATGCCATGCTAGGTAGGTGGTATAATTAATAAGTAATTTCATGAAGAAAATATTTTTCCAACACATTGTGATTGTGCTAGTTGGGGCTTGAAGGAGCATCCTCAGATATTTCATAAAGCAGTTGCTTAGATGCCTAAGTCTTAGAACTTTGAGACTCGTGACTCACAAAAATACCTTAATAACAGAATAAAGGGCCCTTCTTATTTTAATTTTCATAAGTTCTCTGATTTGTTCATACATAAAATAGAGTCATAGAAAGCTGTTTTCTACTGGAAACAAAGTACAGTTGGCCTTAAACAAGTCTGTACTTTCTGAACAAGGGCCTGTGGCAAGTAATCATAAGGCAGCTTACTTCCAAGAGATGAAGAGTGTGACATTCCAAACACGGATGGAGAGGAATCATGTCGCGACCATCTCAACTAGCAAGAAAGAAGCGACTCTCAAGCTCTTCTCCAAGCAGTTTATTCAGGAACTTAATACAATCTTCTGACTTCTGATTTTTCTCTCCCCCCCCCCCCCCCGCACTCCCCCAGGCCCCTAAATGCTCTATCCTGAGCCTATCTCAGTAGGCCACATGGTGCATGCAGATAGGTTGCCAAACGCAGAAGCAAGCCAGGCAAACAAGCACAGCCAAATAAGGAGTTGTTTATAGCTCTAGCGCTCCAGCAAGGAGCAGAAGCCGGCGCCATCTTTAGGGTGCGGGTTCGGACGGCTCTCTATAGAATCAGTTCAGTGATGTGTGACCATGAAGTCCTACTGTGGAACCTGAGGATTTGTTGAATGGTCCTCAGAAGCCCAGTGGATAGACACATCGAAGAATTCAGAGGAGAAGATCTCTTTAACTTTTCTTCAAGCATGTTAATTTCTGACACATGCTTTGTGTCATTAGGTGGCAAGTAATATTTTTATGTAAAGTTAGAAAAAATTCACTTGTTGATAAAAGTTGTAGATGAACTTATTTCTATAAAATCATTCATATGTATTAAAGTGAGAAAATTCCAATACAAATCTTAGGATTACTGGGAATGTCAGTCTTAGGAGTGAGGCAGATGGTAGGTTAAGGTATTGTAGAGAGAGCTTAGAACTAATGTTTGCTTCCCCCTATCATTTTAATCATGTTTAAAATGCATTCTAGAAGCTGGCAGTATAGCATAGTAGTTGAAAGTAACTGCTGCTCTTGGAGAAGACCCATAAGTCAATCTATAGTTCCAAAAACATTATGTTTTTAGTGTCAAGCCAGTATAAACAGAAGTCCATGTCTGTTTCCTGTATCCTCACTCAGAAAGATCAACAGATGTCCAATCAGCATGTACATAGTATCCTAGAAGAAAACTTTAATATTCTTGAAGACTAAGACTCGTAGCCAAGAAGACAAGAAATATATTACCACTAATTTAAAAGTCAAAATTGGGAAGCTATTATCATTAAAATGTTAAATAATATAAACAGATTAAATATAGTCCCAATAATTTATGAGATCTGTAAATTTTTTTAGCTAATCTCCTTACTAGTTCAAATATGTTCACTGTGTGAAAAAATGTTTGGTTTAAATAATTAACACCTCAATATTTACTCTCTTGTTGGTTTTACTGAATATGTACCAGTCTCATTTTAGCACCTCTAATAATTTTTTTTTAGACAGACTTCTTTGTTAGCGTTTATAAACTATTTCCACACTAGTAATACCTACAAGCAAATTCATTCTCCATAGATCCTTTAGAATAAGAGTTATCCACAACTCAGATCTATTTCCTCTGGTGACTGCAGGCATTGGGTTTCCTGACTCTCAGGCTCAAAGGCATCTCAGACAAGCCTGCCTCCATAAGATGACTGTGGAAGGGAGGGTTCTTGCTGTTGGCTGGAGTGCTGTTTTCAGTGACTACTGAAGAAACTTTGTTTTTAAAAACAACTGTTTTGATGACAAGTTATTTTCACAACATTGTTTCATTTACTTTGCTACATGTTGGGATAAAACACAACTCTATTGGTAAAGTGTGGGCAGCACTTCTTTCTACACACCAAAACACTTTGAGAATAACCACCCAGTGTTTTTAGAAGTACTCACTGAGTAATTAGAATGTAGCAGAAAGAAAAAAGGAAGGCATGTGGATATATTATTTACATAATGTAAATATGAAAAAGTAACCAGGACTTTCCAAGTTTTCAGTGTGTGTGAGGAGGGGGGAGGGAGAGAGGGAAGGAGGAAAGGAGAGGATAGATGGGGGTTGGGGGTTCTGTCAGGGGGTCATGTTGCCCAGACTAACCTTGAATCTACTATGTAGCAGAGGCTGGCCTTGAATTCCTGATTCTTCTGCTTCTGTCTCCCAAGTGTTAGCATTCCTACACACCACCACACCTGGCTCCATGTTCTCCCCTATTAGAACAGTAGGACAGTAATATTTTAAGTGTTTCTTTAGCCATACCTCCATCTGACAGTTGAGTTGTGTTTCATTGATATTTCCTGACACTGGGGAATATCTAGTCATCTGCATCTTCGAATTCCTTTCAAAAGTTTGCAAGTGCATGTACTAGAGTGAAATAGTGTGTACTCAATGCTGCTGAAGTATCTTCACAGAAAAGAGACTTAGCAGATGCTCAGAGATGAGCAGACTGTGGTAAATGTGATTGATGTAAATAGTGGAAGGTGTAGATGAAAGTAAGTGGTGAATTTTCTTATTTTAATGTATATAGAAATAATTTAGCCGGGCGGTGGTGGCGCACGCCTTTAATCCCAGCACTTCGGAGGCAGAGGCAGGCGGATTTCTGAGTTGGAGGCCAGCCTGGTCTACAGAGTGAAGTCCAGGACAGCCAGGGCTACACAGAGAAACCCTGTCTCAAAAAAACCAAAATAATAATAATAATAATAATAATAATAATAATAATAACAATAATAACAATAATAACAATGATAACAATAATAATAATTTTATAGAAATAATTTCACAACTTTTATCAGCAAATTATTTTTTTCTAACTTTGCATTTACATTTTCTGGGGCAGATACTTCTGAGGATATGGTTTGTGAGCCAAAAACTGAGGAAAAAGTCAGCCATGTAAATAGCAAAAAGAAGGACATTCTAGGCAGTTGAAGCATAAAATATAAAGGCCCTGGGGTGGAGAAATAATTGTAATGTCTTAAATTAATATGTCATTTCTTTTTTTAGAGAGAAGATGAGTAAGATATTAATTATTATACCTTATATTTTTAACTTTATATGTTTTATAATTTACTTTTTAATGCCTATACATTAAGAAAGAAATATACAGAAAGAATACAATTTATTAATAGTATTCAACATAGTGCCCAATACAATACCTGATAGCTCAGGGTTCATCAGACAAACACAGTGCAGCCAGCAAGACAGAGCAGTAAAGTGTATGTCACCAAGCACATGGAGAAGGAAAGAACCCCTTCCCAAAGAACCCCTGTCCTCAGTTCTGATGCTATGGCTCATGTATGCATAGAGATGGGTATACATATAGATAAACACCAGGGTTTATAATATATTACTGCAGTTATAAACAAACCATAGGGAGCTTAGAGAACAAGTGATTGGGTATGGAGGAGCAGAAAATGTAAATGTTGCTTTTATTTCCTTAGAAGTCAGATATAAATGTAGTTTTTATTTGCTAGGTGTTGTCTCAATGGCTTTCTGCTAAATATGCTCACCCTTTCTACCTCTTTCTGAATTCTGGCTGGCTGGATCAACTTAGAGTTGTTCTGGCTCAAACTCCTCTCCAAGCTGACTGATTCAATCTGGCTTCTCTCAGCTTCTCACTGAATTGTTCTGCTTGGCCTCAAGCTAACTCTAGAATTCTGTTCTAATCTTCTGGCTCCTTCTCATTCTCTGGCCCATTCTGTTTTCACCTGCAGCCTGTCTGCCTGTCTGTATAAAACTGTCCTGGTAAAACTGCTTTCTCTCTATCTATCTATCTATCTATCTATCTATCTATCTATCTATCTATCTCTGTTTCTTTCTCCGTGTGTGTCTGTCTCTCTCTTTCTCTCTGCTGCTCTTTTAAGTCACCTCTCTTTCCTGTGGTATTTTTGTGAGAGTTGGGCATATCCTATCTCTGACTGATCCTGTCAAATATTTCATCACTTTGTCTGCCTCTGAATTAGACTTCACTTTCAAACATGATTGCTTTCTTCTAGAAACTAACCTTACCTACATTATTAGGAATTAAAGGTGTGTGATAAGGGCATGCCTATATTTCAGCCAGAGGAATGAAAGGTATACATTAAGAACATATCTATATTCCACCTGGATCACACCAACCTAGGTTTTTGTATATGATTCCTCACTCAAGGAGCCATGTTGCTGGATCAAATTTCCTCTACAAGAGAAGGTGTCACCAGCTAATACTTGAGCTTGCTTACAAAAGAAGGGTGAGAACATGACAGAAGTGTAGGAGAAAGGGTATACACACAGAGGCAAAAAGCATAATCTAATACACTTTTCAGGGTATACTGTGTGGACTAGGACTGCTAGATATCAAATAGTTGAGGATGCTAAGTATAGAGAACTTAAGATGAAGAACTTGTGTGTCCTGCTAAAAGAATTAGACAGAGGGAACCTGCAGAAGGTCTAAGTCCAAGGACACACTACTCTGAACATGCCTAATATTATCTGAAGTTTTAATTAGACATGTGAAAAGATCGGGTTATCAGATTTTTTTTAGGAATAGGATATCCAAAGAAAGAAAGAAAGAAAGAAAGAAAGAAAGAAAGAAAGAAAGAAAGAAAGAAAGGAAAAGAAAAGAAAAGAAAAAAAGAAAGAAAGAAAGAAAGAAAGGAAAAGAAAAGAAAAGAAAAAAAGAAAGAAAGAAAGAAAGAAAGAAAGAAAGAAGGAAAGAAATAGGATATCCATTGAGTGTACTGGGAATACTATTGAGGGAAAAGAGGAATGGGGTGGGGTTGAGACCTGATTAGTAAGCAGTTCTTTAACTCTGTAGAGCATCGGACCTCAACTCTGACTGGACCTATCATATGTGTATTTAATATAGACTCTTGCACCCCAAAATTCAAGATCTATCAAGATGAAGATTTTTTTTTATTGTGATTCTCATAATTCCAGTGAGGAGCAGCTTCCAAGTCAAAGAGACAAGGCCTCTCAGAATGTTACTGCTCAGTTAACTGTCATGGCTTGTGCTGTCTGTGTGGCTCACTGTTTTTTAAGGGTGGGATATCCATAACTTTAAGTCAGCTTTAAGAACAGAAAAGGGCAGTTGCATAAGGGGCTAGGATCAAAGGTAGCAGGGAAGTTCTGAGTGTTCTGAGTGTTACCCCTCTGATTGTGCAGAACTTGTGTGGCTGTAGTGATATCAATCTTCATTAACATCTGAATCATGTAGAGCAGTGACTCCAGGCTTGCTTGTGTTTCCTCATTTGAGGCACCTCTAGCCTGAGGTGTTCTCTGACAGGAATATAGAACTCAGGACAGCAAGACTACAGGTAAAGCAGCTGAACAGATGATCAGATAGATATTGTCTGTCCCCCTTCCTCTCTCCAGTCTGTCAGCTGAGGAGAAAGCATGTGCAAACTGTAGGTTTTATTCAAATGGTAAGAAGTATCCCGACAAACTCGGTCCAGTTATGTGATGAACTAAACTACAAGCTAAAAATAATTTTTCTTGATTTTTATGGTAGGTGAAATTATTTTGGCTCTTCGCAAGTTAGATCTTCTTCAGAAAACTATTGTTATATATACTTCAGACCATGGAGAGTTGGCTATGGAACACCGCCAGTTTTATAAAATGAGTATGTATGAAGCTAGTGTCCATGTTCCTTTTCTGATGATGGGACCAGGAATTAAGGCCAACCTACAAGTACCAAGTGTCGTTTCTCTTGTGGATGTTTACCCTACTATGCTTGGTAAGTACTGTTGGTTGTGTTTGTAATACTGAGAAAAAAAAACCATAAGCAAAGTATTCAGAACCCTCCTGCCTTGAGCATCTCACTCAGAGAGTCAGAATCGTTCTCTGAACGGAAAGGATGATGATGACTCACAGATCTATGGCCTTCACCATATTCTCTTCAAAAGATTCACAATCAGGATATGGCTACAACTTTATTTTATTTATTTATTTATTTATTTATTTATTTATATACAACATTCAACTTTCCACCACCACCTCCCTAAAACATAAGCATTTCCACTGTGGAATTGAAAGACCCCCAGAGTAGGGGAGACCCTCACTCAAGTCTCGGGATGACACGACCACCCAATAACTCACGAGAGACCGATCTTGCTGCAATCACATGAGGTTTATTCAGGCCAGATCTGGGGTCGAACTTGTAGCTTAACAGGCCAGTGGAGTTCGACCCAGAGCACCAAGAGTAAGGGGTATTTAAAGGGAAAAACCACAAAGGGGGGAGGGTGAGGGGGTTACCAAGGATACATAACATAAAAGCAGTGGAAGATTCTATAGAGACCCACTCTCTAGTTGAGTCAAGGTCACAAGGAAGTCATCCTGCCCATTTATTGTCTAGAGGAACGTAATCTTCTTCTACCTATTGACAGGGTGGAGAGCCTCATGAACCAGTTGACCTTCATTCCTAGTTCCACCCTCATTGGCCCTCATTGTAGTTGGGCTGGGAGAGGCTAGTCTCAGGAACCAGAGCACTGAGGCTTTGAGTTAAACCAAGTTCCTGGAACCAGAGCTCTGAACTGGCTGACCTGCATTCTTAGTTCTGCTCAGTCTGCTAGGGGCCATAAAAAACTTATTTTTATATTTTTCAGAATCTCTTATCCACTTTTTACAGGGTGTATTGGTCACGTCTCTGTTGCTGAGACAAAGCACCTTGGCCAAGGCTACTTTTAAAAGAAGGCATTTAATCGGCTTATGTGTTCAGAGGGGGAGAGTCTGTGATGGTGGAGCACAAACATAGAATAGTGGCAGGAACAACTGAGACATCTCGATCCACATCCATGAGACAGAGAAAAACACACTGGGAACCACACCTCAGGTGTTCTCTGACAGAAACCTAGAACTCAGGACAGCGAGACGGCAGGTAAAGAAGCTGAACAGATGGGCTAGTACATACTGTCTGTCCCTTTTCCTCTCTTCCTTTTGAAACTTCAGAGCCTGCCCCAGTGACACATCTCCTCCAACAAGACTACACATCTTTTTTTTTCTCCCCTCTGTGTAGCCCTGGCTGTCCTGGAACTTACTCTATTGACCAGGCTGGCCTCATATAAACTAATTTTGACTGAGGGCCCTTGTGTGCCAGACACTGTTCCCAAATTTCAAGTTAGCTAATTTTCACCAAGACTGAACATTGCAGATAGAAGCACTATTATACTGTTATTATATCTCTCAAAGAACTGAGAAACAGTCAGAGGTACCTCACTCAAGGTAGCATGACCGTGGCGTGAGCACCTCAGTCTAGGAAGTTAGGTTGCAAATCCATGTATGATCTCTATTCTGCAACACTTAGTGAAGGGATGATGTTTCTGAATGTTCACATAACTCCAAAAAGAATTAAAAAAAAAAAAAAAAAAAAAAAAACACTTTCCTTTTCTTTTGAAGACCTAGCTGGGATTGCTCTGCCTCCAAATCTGAGTGGATACTCCTTGTTGACACTGTTGTCAAACGCATCTGCAAATGAACAGGCATTCAAAGTCCACCATCCACCTTGGATTCTGAGTGAATTCCATGGATGCAATGCAAATGCTTCCACCTACATGCTTCGAACTGGCCAGTGGAAGTACGTAGCCTACTCTGATGGTGCTTCCGTGCAGCCTCAGCTCTTCGGTAAGCTGCTTGACACAGATTTAAATGCAGTGAGCTGTTCTGTACCACGTGCTTGAGAGAGTCAATCATTGTCTCTGAAATAAATGAATGCCTATTGCTTCTCAGGCT
The DNA here is from genome assembly GCA_019843815.1 of Montemys delectorum. Lineage (NCBI taxonomy): Eukaryota > Metazoa > Chordata > Mammalia > Rodentia > Muridae > Montemys > Montemys delectorum. The sequence goes on along the minus strand of JADRCD010193185.1, from coordinate 32,339 downwards.
AGGATAGGCTATAATAGTCCACCCCAGTCTCATGGGTTAGAGTAAGTGTTTATTTAGATCTAGTCTCAGTTTATAAAAACCCACATGCACTCTCTAGTCCGTGACTGCTGATGGTGGCATGACCTGACAGTGTTCAGTTAATGAAAGAGGAGCAGCTGCCTCGCACATCAGCACCTGAAACCAGAGCCAGCACAGAGCCCGCTATCCAGACCTCATTCAAACCTTGTTTCCTGGAACGACCGACTTTCTGATGCCTGTTGTTTCTTCATTACCAGTCAACATTCTCAGTACACCTACGTTTTATTGATTTTAGATGATTGATGCCTAGCTCTTGGGAAGTCCACACATTCTAACTACATCATTTAATGTCACCACAGTGCTATGAGATTGTGCTGCAGCCTACATACGAACAGGGTCATCTGGAAGAGGAGTAGGAGCCTAAGAGAATAAAGGGAAATCGGACGACAGCGAGCGGAAATAAAAAAAATGAGACCCAGCCATGGCTTCTGCTTTCAGTCCAAAGTGTATTATCCAACTGAGAGATCAAGCGGGCAGGCACAACTCCGCCCTCAGTCTGCCAGCAGCCCATGGCCAAATTAGCATTTGGATGCTCAATACTGGCAAAGCAATTCGGCAGGGCTTAGCAGAGAAGTGGAAGGAACAAAAGGGGCTTTGTTTAAGTCAGGAAGCCTCACCCCAGGTGAGCTGACTGCTTGTGGCAAGCCAAGGTCTGAGACAGCCAGCTTTCAGCTAAAGAGAGGTCCCAAGATTGCATCCTTCTGCCCGGTAGTGGTAGCGCACGCCTTTAATCCCAGCACCTGGGAGGCAGAAGCAGGCGGATTTCTGAGTTCGAGGCCAGCCTGGTCTACAGAGTGAGTTCCAGGACAGCGAAGGCTACACAGAGAAACCTTGTCTCAAAAAAAACAAAACAAAAAAAAAGTTTGCATCCTTCAGTTTACAGAGAAGCAAAACTGGAGGTCAGAGAGAGTCTGACAGATGTGCAGGGCCTCAGAACTAAGAAATCATAAACCTAAAAAGAAAAGTTCAGGTTCAGTATAAGTTTACAAGCTCTTCCACCCTCTGAACAGCATTTTTTAATTTATTGTTTTTCTTATCTTTTCTCCCCAAGTTGTACAGAAAATAGGGTCAAGGCCATTGTTAATATTTACTGCTTCTTAAGCTTGAATCCTAGTTACAAATATAAAAATTATTAATTAAAAATAATTCTATAGGTGCCAAAATTCCTTAAGTTTTAACAACTGGGGTACCTGGCTTCCAACAGAGAAATGCATGCACATTAGACATTGTTAAATGAAATCTGCAGAGTTCCTGCATTAGGGCCAGCAAACCTAACCACAGTCACTCCAGCTCAATGCCGTGTAATCAAGCTGTCTTTCACAACAGCTAATCCAAAGGGTCTCACATCTTATCAGCTGTCTATAATGAGTCTTCCTCCATTTCACCATTGATAAAAAGTGATGTTACAATCTGCTGTCTGTTCCTGGTTTCTGATTTCTTCATCCTTGCTTGGCTTGAAAACCCTCCTCCTCCCTCTCTTCCCACATCAACTCATCATAATACTTTGTCTGTTTTTAAGTAGATACTTAATTCATTAATGAACCACTAAAGAAAATCCACTGGCATCTTTACACTTGTTGAAATTTTGGCCTTTAAAACATATTCTGCAACAGTCAAACCTGACTGAAGAGTCAATAGGTACACCAACCATGACATTATTCTCTAGCATTTATCCATGGACTACTCTTTCCTAAAGAAATTCTATATTTAGTCAACTGGCAAAATTACATCTGCCTTCAGGCATCTCCTGGCCAGTATGCCCAAATAGGCCCATAAAAATTTTTCCTGCATATATAGTTTCCCTTACTCTTTCAAACAAAAGCCTTTTATTAATAAAACATCTTTAAATGTCATATTCTGTAGATCTCTGAGGTTTTTTAAGACCATGTATCTATCTACACTATATCTAAATTGTTTGTTTCTAGTAGTCTACTATCTGCTTAACTTTGAAAACATCCATAAGAAGCTAAGTGAAGCTTAATTATATAATTAACTAAACTAGTATATAACATGACCATAAGTTTGATTAACTATTAACTTCCATTTTTTACTTACTCTAAACAATTTGTAAAGCAGTTTTCAAAATGATTTAACATTGCATTTTTAAGAAATAGATGCAATAATTTAAATTGGAGTTGAAACATATAAACAGTATGTAGAAAGGCAAACTGTTAGATAAGAAGAAAACACTTTTCCATCCTCCACAAACTCATTTACTAATGGAATGTCAACTGTTCATGCCACACATTGATGTAGCATTACACTAATTTCTAATAATTGAAAAACATCATATTAGATTTTATCCACAATGAGTGCCCTTGCTATTCTTTTGCCCCAATTTGTATATAGTATAAAAGTTTCTAAAATTGTTGTAATATAAAAACAAAACAAACAAACAAAAAACCAGTAAAAAAAAAAAAAAAAAAAAAAAAACCAGTATGTAGTAACAGAATATAGCCTTAAATTTGTATCAATATACAAAATCCATATCAATGTAAAAATATTTGGCTTGTTAATGTTCTTTGGTCTAAAAGTAGATTCAATGATCTACATTTTTATCCTATTATTCCTATATCTCTCCCTTTTTCCTTTTATCCCTACTCCCCACTTTCCCCCTTAACACTAGATAGGTAAGAAAGAAGGATAGAAAAACGAAGGCGAAAAAGAGATCCCTGACTCTACTTACAGTGCCTTCCTTACCTTGCTTCCTACCAGACCAGGACCACTAACAATGTGTAACCAACTCCCTTTTAACAACAACCATCCAATCAATGTCCAAAAAGCTTCTACCCCTACTGGGAATGGAGGCGTTGCTCTCTTAAAATGGCTTCCTGCTGGGGGTACCATTTTTTGGGGTATGGGGGGAGTGTATTGGCCAGTCTTAAGAAAGCTAGCTATAACATTTATTATCCAGATTTTGATGGGAAAATGCAGGGCTTAACCGAAGTCCTAACTGCAATAGTCTATGTGCTGGGAATTGAACTCAGGACCTCTGGAAGAGCCCCTGGATATAGATTTTTAAGAAAACATCAATTGAGGGAGTGTGATGTAGCATCTCCTAGGCTACTTGTCTTGTCTTCTTTAGTATCTGGACTTTTCACTCTGCAAACATATAAGCTTTCAAAGGTAATATACATCTTTATATTAGCACCCATAAGGAATGTGCAGTATCCACAGTTCAGCAAGGGATGATTCTCTGCTCTATCTTTGAATGGGAGAAAGGCATCAAACTTTATAAATTCATTTTGACAATATATCTAAATTATAATATAAATGTTCATTCATGCCATATGAGAGGATGACATGATAAATCCTTAGGACTCTGTAACCCACAAGATTGGCTATGCTTAGCTGAAGTCCTGGCTGGAGACATTTTCATGTCTCTGCCAGTCTCAGCGCTGTTCCCATGTACGGGGATCAGCCTTACAAGTTACCCATTTTGTTGGTCTTCTAGATTTCCATTTTTTCTGCCTGTAGTCAAAATCTTCAGGGGTGTCACCAGTCATATCTGATTTTATTGACTTTGAAGGAATCCACAGCTTTTTTTCTCCTATTGAAAAAATGAAAAATCTCTTGCTCATCATAACACATTTTCTTCCTTCATTCTGAAGTTATTTTATATATATATATATATATTATACACACACATACACACACACATACATACACACATATATATATGCTGATCTAAATCAGCAGTCTTTTCTAAAATCCATGTACTTCAGCAGCTGTGTTATCTTTCTCATTGACACTTTAAAAATTTAAACTCAGTAAAGCATTATTTAAACTATCTCTAGATCTCATATTCCCCCTTTTGTTTTATGAGAATTTCTTTTTAAAGTTCTGTTAGACCTCTCCATAATTGCTTGACCAGTAGGACTATGAGATACGCTTGTAAAATTTTTATGCCATAATGTCTAAAAATTGTTGTGTTCTAATGGACACACATGTTGAAGCATCATTAGCTTCAAGCTATAAAGGCATCTCAAAGCTAGTCTCAATAAATATGCAGTCTTAGAACCGTCCTTTTCAGAGTTAAAAGCAGAAATACATTGAAACCTTTGAATAAGTATCAATTATACAATATATTAACATATACACAATATCTTAATTCTCCAAACTCTGTAAAATGAGTTTTACATAGTCTATTATATGACATTGCTCTAAGGTGACTACATTAAACAGTATCTGGATTCTTAACTCATTACATTGCATCTCTGTGGGCTGCCGTCTAATTTTTCAAGCCTTTATGGACTTTTCTCACGTGGAACAACGTTTCCTGCAGTTGTTGTCGGCTCCAGAGTGGATTCTTCTGAAGATTCTTTATTCTGATTTAAAGAATCTTCTAATTTCTGTTCTGTGTCCTCCAATCTAGCATTAATTTAATTGTTTAGTCTTCTCGTACTCTAAGTCTGCTTCATTCTGATTTTTCTTAAAAAGGATATATAAAATTGGAATCATTACTGAACATATAGTTAATTTTGTGTTGATAGTCAAGACAAAATGATATGGGATCCAAATGCCTTTTTCTATAGTGTTTTCCATTTATTTAATATGGAAAATATTTGTAATGTTTCTCTCTCCTTAGGGGGGAACTATACTTTTGTTCTCTTTCTCCTTTCTTTACAAACTTTATTTCTCTCTCTTTCTCCTTCCTTTGGAGACTTTATTTTCTATGTGCATTTATTTATTTTTCTTATTGTTCTCTAAGCTTAATTATCTTTTTCTATATTTGATTTTCTCTAAACTCTTTCCTCTGGAGAATTTTTAATATTATTTATTTAATTCTCTCTTTAAGGATTTTTATTATTTTCAAACTAAGTATTTGTTGTTTTCCAACTTACATATTACCAGTTCAGAAATTTGAGGATTTTCAGTCCCACCAGAGCTTTAACAAAATGTTCTTTCTGTCCTTCTGTATGTCTACAGGCTCCTCAGCCCAGGATGTGACTATGGCAGCTCTCTCTACCCCCCTCAGCTGAGCCTAATACTGAGAGAGGAGCCTATCTGCCTCAGCTCTGGGAAGTTTTTCACCTATGGGGAGTGCTATGAGGCTCCAGTTCCTCACTTGCTACCCGCTGTTCTCAGGCCTCTACTCACTGTCAATAAAGGGATTTAGGCTCCCTCTCCGCTAGGAAACTGCTCTGAGGGGCTATTTGCTTACACCTTCCCTTTGGGGCTTTTCTAATGCCTCAATCTTTTGTTCTAAGCTTGGGTTTTTAGCTTCATTTGGTGTATATGTCCCACATTAGGCGCCATTTGTAACCGTGCTTTTCTCTGAGACTTAATTATTTATGATAAATGTCTAGGCCATAAGCTTAGGCTTGTTCCCTGACTAACTTGTAATCTATATAACCTGTTTATTCTATTTTATATGTGCCACAAGGCTGGTTACCTGTTCACAGTTTCATGTGTCCTTCAGAGTCCCAGTAGTGAATCCAGCCACCTCTGACTCTTTCCCAGAATTCCTATCTCTCTCTGCCAGTGTCCCACCTTCTAATCCTGCCTCAGTTCATTTCTTCCATCAAAGAGTACGTATAAGAAAAAAAAGTGGGGTGGCAGAATGATTATATTCAGATATACATTCATCAACTAAATGTTTCACATTTACTTTATAGTCCATAGCCGTTCCTTGCTTCACGATCATTAACCTAAAACATAGTGAGTCATTATGAAATGTAATATTAGGAAAACATGGTTATGAATGTGGTATGCTGCTAATGTGAATGTATACTGCCCATTTTACACCAAGAAGAAAGGAAAATGAAAATAAATCTTAATATATTATCTGTCACAACGATATTCTAGCAAAACTACTTTAGCACATAACTGTTTTATTTCTTTTCTTTCAGATCTTTCCTTGGATCCAGACGAGCTAACAAACATTGCTACAGAATTTCCAGAAATTGTTTATTCTTTGGACCAGAAGCTTCGTTCTATTATAAACTACCCTAAAGTGTCTGCTTCTGTCCATCGATACAATAAAGAACAGTTTATCATGTGGAAACAAAGCGTAGGACGAAATTACTCAAACGTTATAGCACACCTTAGATGGCATCAAGATTGGCAAAAAGATCCAAGGAAGTATGAAAATGCAATCAAGCACTGGCTCACAGCCCACTCTAGTCCAGTGGCTAGCAGCCCAGCCCAGTCCACCAGTAGCTCATAGCCCACTCTTCTCTACTCCACCAGTGGCTCTCAGCCCACTCTTCCCCAGTCCACCAGTGGCTCACAGCCCACTTTTCCCCAGTCTACCAGTGGCTAGCAGCCCACCCCAGTCCACCAGTGGCTCACAGCCCTCTCTTCCCCAGTCCACCAG